>ML102099.1:0-23666 GCA_003697995.1 Taxidea taxus jeffersonii | reverse complement strand
AGCATGTTCCACTACCAAGTTCAGAAAACTCTTCTTCCACTGCCAGGAATTAGTGTTATGTTGTCCCTGGTAAGGAGAGAAGGAAACTGCCCTGAGGGAGTGACCTGGGCTTAAAGGGTGTATGGATGTGAAAGAGATGAGAAAGTGAAAGAACACTGCAAGTAAGGCCCAGAGCTGTGAAAAGGCCTGACAGGGTAAAGGAGTAGCAAGAGATTTACTGCAGCCACTAACAGCCTGAAGATACAAGGGCTGAGTGAGAAGGCTCTGGGGTACGGAAAGGAAAAAGGCTGGCAGAAAGGTCCTGCAGCAGACAGTCTGGTTACTGCCCAAGATCTAGTCTCTTCTTTCCTGGCAACAAGGACTCCAATTTCAGCTGGGGAAACCTAGTTTAAAGACTACATTTTTCAGCTTTCTTGCAACTTAGTGTAGCCTATATGTCTAAGTTTTAGCCAACAAAATGCAGGTGAAGGTGTTGTAAGCGACCTCTGGGAAGTGTCCTTAAAAGATGGAGGCCCAGCCTTCCCTCTTTCTTCTTGCTGGTTGGAATGTGGACGTGACAGCTGGACCTCAAGCACTCATCTTGGTCCCAGACGCTGCAGGACAAGGGTGCTTTCTACACTGGAGAGCAGCACAACAGAATGAGCTTAAGACTGTGGAACTACTCTCTGAGCCCTGACCTGTCTACCTCTGGTCTTCTTTTATATAACATAGAAATAGGTTTCTTTCTTATTTAAGTCACTGATATTTTACGACTTAACTCCATTCTCAACAGAACATACTTTCTAACATAAGGTCTAAACCATGAACTGACAAGCCTGGACACTATCCTATAAAGCATTTTAATGGTAAGGGACATATATGTCTCAGGGCTATGAGTTTGGAAGCAACACCAAATGAAGATCTTAGAAAGCTGGGAGTGGGGTTGCAGTATAGCTGAGACACAATCAGAATCTGAATTAGATAGTGGCAGTGAGAGCAAAGAGAGACGAAATTGGAGAGACATGTCTGAGAAGAAAGATGCTAAGTATGTTTCCATCACAATGGATGACTTAGTATATGAAAAATGGGCTTAAAGGAGCTTTTGATTGAATATCAGGGAAAATCGCTTGACAAAGCATTAAAACTCTATGATGAAATTACTAGAACAGGGCAGGCTGGGAGTCCTCACAAGGGTGGAGGGTTATGCGTCCCCACCACCTTTGGTTTTGCCATAGTGAAGGCAGAGATGGCCCATGTACTCTGTGGTCCTTCCAGTTCAAAACATTCTAGAAACTAGTGAGTACCAAAATTTTTCATCTAAAAGAGAGAATTTCCTAGGAAATAGATAAACTACTAATACAAGCAACTATTCATTATATCCCCCAGCACATACTCTAGGAAGGAAAGTCGAGTGAAATCCTAATCTCTTTCTACAGATTTTCTAAAACTTCTATTTTAAACATTTAAAAAGTAAAATGCCATGGTTTGGTAGGGTTGGTATGGCCACTTACATCTATCAAGTGCAAACCCAATACCTGATTTTGGTAAGAAAAATGGTTCTGGGGTGCCTAGATGGCTCAGTCAGTGAAGTATCAGACTTCAGCTCAGGTTATGATCTCAGGGTGTGAGGCTCCTCACTCAGCAGAGAGTCTGCTTATCTCTATCTTCTCTCCCTCTGCCCCTCTCCCCACTCATGCTCTGTCTCTCTTTCAAATAAAATCTTAAAAAAAAATTACCTTGATTTGGTCCTCTCATATATAAACAACAGACTGACAAGTCTGATGATTCTTAACACTTCACAAATGCATCAGAAGGTTTTCAGATGATTTAACTGTGACGCCATGTGGGGGTAATGTGAAGAAAAAGGCAAGGAATTGGGCAAAAGGAGTTTCAATCTATCCAGTTAAACAAGTGACATCCCAGAAAGAACGAGGAACACATGCACACAACTGAGAATAAATGGGAGAAGGAGGAAGGTTCAATGTTCAAATAAGCTGAAGGGACCAGGCACGAAAGGCCTTACATGACATACTGAAGAGCATGTATTTTATATTATAGGAACAGAAAGCTATTGAAAATTTTGAGAATGCCATGATCAGAATCATATTTGGTGAGAGGTCAGTCTGTTGCTCCTATGAAGAGAATCTTTTTCTCTAGCTGGTTTTATGATTTTCTCTTGGCTTTTGATTTACATCTCGATGCACCTAAGTTAGGATTTTTTAAAAATTTTACTTGCAATCATTAGTCATCTTAAATCTGTGGCTTGGTATCTCAGCTGTTATGGAAAATTTTAGCCAGTACCCTTAAAGTTCATTTTGCTTATTTTTTCACTCATCTCCTTCTAAGACTTTAACTTATTTTTTTTTAAGATTTTATTTATTTATTTGTCAGAGAGAGAGAGAGAGAGAGAGAGAGAGAGCGAACAAGCACAGGCAGACAGAGAGGCAGGCAGAGGGAGAAGTAGACTCCCTGCCAAGCAAGGAGCCTGATGTGGGACTCGATCCCAGGACTCTGGGATCATGACCTGAGCCGAAGGCAGCTGCTTAACCAACTGAGCCACCCAGGCATCCCGACTTTAACTTATTTAGACCCTCCTCCTCTGCGTTTTCTATTTGTCTATCCATGTTATACTCTGGATAATTTTTTTTTACTGTCTTCTAGTTTGTTAATTTTTTTCAGCCTTATCCAATCTTCTATTAAATTCACCCACTGAGGGACGCCTGGGTGGCTCAGTTGGTTAAGCAGCTGCCTTTGGCTCAGGTCATGATCCCAGCGTCCTGGGATCGAGTCCCATATCGGGCTCCTTGCTTGGCAGGGAGCCTGCTTCTCCCTCTGCCTCTGCCTGCCTCTCTGTCTGCCTGTGCTCGCGCTCTCTCTCTCTCTCTAACTAATAAATAAATAAAAAATCTTAAAAAAAAAAATTCACCCACTGAGGCATTCTTCTTTAAACTATGCCATCAAATATACTACATTTTTCCTCATCCACTGAGTTAATTTCATTAAAGTTATGCTTATTTCTAGAATTTTTATTTGGTTCCTTTTCCAATTTGCTTTGTCACGTGTTGTAGTTTCCTACTCTTTGCGGATATGTTCAAGCTTATCTTTTATTTTTTAAATATAGTAGTTTTTTTTACAGATTCCACGATCTGATGACATGTATGAAGGGCTGCTTCTATTACTTGTGGTTGTTGATGGTTCTTGCCACTGTGATATGGTTTCCTTGGGTGCCTGGTTATATTTACATGCTCATCACTGAATAATTTGAGGCCTGGATTTCCACTTGGTTTTGCCAGGTGCCTGGAGGAATACCAGCCCCGACGCCAATTCAAGACTTGAGATTCCTTGGTTGACCCAGTCAACTTGAACCTGGGCTGTAATTCCACGTGAGCACTGGTATGTTTCAGGTCTATGCTCACCCACATGGCAGAGCCCTTTGGTGTCCCAGCTTCTTGTGAGACCCCAGCTGCTTTATTTCTGTCCCCCATTACTACTGGTCAAATCTGCAATATTGCCTGCTCTTTAATGTGCAAAGTTTGGGGTCTTTTTTTATTACTTTATGCAAATATTTTTAGTTGTTTCAGCGGGCAGAAGTGTGTTTGAGTAATAGCCCACATTACTAGTAAGAGAAAGTCCCCAGGATTTATATTTTACAAATATTTTTCAGGTGGCACTGTAGAACATAGTTAGGGAGAGTGACAGGGTAAGAACATGGAGGGGCAATGGTGATCTGTGCAGGAAATACAACAGGGAGATAGTAAGGAAGCCACTATGATAATGCCCAATGTTACATAAGGCAAAAGCACAAGGGATAGAGAGAAGAGGCAGGTACTCTCACATTTATTTTTCTCAGCAACCCCATGAAGGAAGTATTACTATTTTTATTTTTAGAAAATAGCCATCAGCCATTCAAAGAGGTAAAGGAACTTATCCCAGGGTTTATCCAAGGAGATGTTTAGTAGAGGGGGTGTCAGAACCCAGCACAACTCCAAGTCCAACCACCACAGTATGGTAAGATCTGGAAGAAAGACAGGTACATGTGGGTGGGTTCCAATGAGGAGGAGAGGGTTGCCAAAAATTTTATAATTCAGTTATAGACATTGAAAATTTTTAAATTTTACAAGATGCCAAGTAATAAACAGCTCTCAATACAATTTCACTGCTTCTACCCATAGGAAAGATAGAGTAGTTAAACGCATGAGCTTTGAAGTCACAAGACCTAAATTCAAACCTCGGTCCTGTGACCCTTAATTATGTGACTTTGACACAAGTTATTCCTTCCCTGTGAATTTCCTCCCTAGTAAATCTGGAATAGTTTACATGATTTATGTTTACAGGGAGTACCCTGGCACAAAATACAATAACCAAAACTGTTAGATACTCTTAATATTGTTGTTGTATATATAATTATCATTATCATTATCAATATCATCATTATTAGCTCTTGCAGTGAGTTTTGAGGGAATACAACCTTGTCATCCTGGGAACAAATGACTGGACATGGTTGGTGTTCAGGGCAATGGTGACATTATAAAATGGGTCACATTTCCTCCTCTATAAAACGTAACCAATCTTGGGACGCCTGGGTGGCTCAGTTGGTTAAGCAGCTGCCTTCGGCTCAGGTCATGATCCCAGCATCCTGGAATCGAGTCCCACATCGGGCTCCTTGCTCAACGGTGAGCCTGCTTCTCCCTCTGCCTCTGCCTGACACTCTGTCTGCCTGTGCTCGCCCCTGCGCTCTCTATCTGACAAATAAATAAATAAAATCTTTAAAAAAAAATTGTAACCAATCTTAGAGGGTTAATGGGAAAACTAAATGGAGTTAATGTATGTAAAAGTGCAATAGTGGCTAGAACACAGGAGGCACTCAATGACTGCTACGTAATGTATATGTAAAGTACTCATTACTTTTCTGAATGCTTGGTGCCTTCTGTGTGAAGTAAAGAGAAATAAGAGCTGGTGCAATAGAGGTAGGCAGAGGCCAGGTCAACATCAGGAAGTCTGGATTTACTCCAAAGGCAATGCAGAACTATAGAAGAAAGTAGGGAGGAGACTGACAGGACTTATGCTTTAAGAAGCTCACACTGGCTGTGTTCAGAGTAGATTTAGAAGTGCGAGAGGAGACAGAAAAGCCACTTAGAGGGGCGCCTGGGTGGCTCAGTCAGTTAAGTGTCTGCCTTCAGCCCAGGTCATGGTCCCAGGGTCCTGGGATGGAGCCCCACAATGGGCTTCCTGCTCACTAGGGAGTCTGCTTCTCCCTCACCCTCTCCCCCCTGCTCATTCTCTCTCTCTCTCTCTCTCAAATAATAAAATCTATAAAAAAAAAAAAGAAAGAAAAGCCAGTTAGCTTTTAATGCTTGAATCACACTAGAGAGGTAGTTAAAAGGCTAGAATGACAAGATTATGTGAATGCTAATGGGAGGGAAAAGAGGGAGGTCATAGGCATAGGCGAGAGTAAGGAATAGGGAAAACAGCATCAATTCTTTAAATAGAAGTTCTCAGAGTTCTCTTGACTAGCAGCAACAGCATCACCTGGGAACTCCCAGAAATGCAAGTTCTTAGGCCCCACCCCCAGATGGAGGGACTCAGGACCTCTGGGGTAGGGGCACAGTCTGTTGGAACAAGCTTCCCGGGGGTTCTGATTCTGCCTTACACTAAAGTCTGAGAACCACACTGTAGACAAATGGGCAGTGAGCCACCACAGGAAGAGCATCTCCAGGCAACCAGGAGGCGATCTAAGTTCTAGGTGGACTTGGTGAGTCTGAGGTGATCTGATGCTTAAGAGAGAAGTCTGGACTAGAGACACAAATGAGAGTATCACCTGTGTACAGAAGACAAATGGATGAGTGGACCGGCCTCCTCAGAGAAGGTTTCGAATTAGAAGAGTCAAAGCAGGTAGAAACACCAACATTTAAGAAAGCAGAAGCAGAAAAGCCTACAAGGAAACTAAGGTACAGTTAGGAAAGTAGGAGAAAAATCAGGCTAATGTGGGGTGAGATAACCAAAACAAACAAACAAAAACAAAAACCAAAAAACCAAACAAAAAAACAAGCATTTCAACATGGTCAGCAGAGTGGCCTTAGTAATAACAAGGTCACAGGCAACCCTATTGAAACTCATTTGAAGGAAACACAGTGAAGTCCGAATGCAACACATGGGGAACAGAATGAAAGGTAAAGGGAGGAAACGAGGGTGTGGACTGGGCTCGGAAGTCTGACTAGGCAGGACTGGAATAATACAGGGTGGTAGCTGGAGGGGTACAGAGAACTCACGACAAGGTTGCTGTTATTTTATTTTTTTAAGATAAGGGAGCCTTGGTAGTGGTTAATTGCTGATGGGAAAGAACCACTACAGGAGGTGTGGTTGAAGACAGCACAATGAGAACTGGGAGGGGGCCCTGGGCAGGAAGGGATTGTATCAGAACCCAGGGGTAAAGATTAGCCTCAGGCAGAAGGACAGAGATGCCACTTTCTCCGTAGGAAAACAAATTAGGGAGGGGATGAGTCTTGGCCTAAGTCATTTGTGAACGTGGTGGCTGAGAGCTGAGGGGGACCATGGGGGGCAGGGTAGAGCAGCTTTTCTCTGAAACCTACAAGCCAAACTCATCTGTTGAGAAGTGCTAGAGGAGGATACCCACTACATTCCAAGCTGGGAACCACAATTCCGGGGAGGATCAAATGCGAGTCGCATCTCCAAACAGTGGCCCTGAACATGCCAGACACTGTGCTCTGTGCATTCAAAATAAAGCTACTAGGGACGCCTGGGTGGCTCAGTTGGTTAAGCGGCTGCCTTCGGCTCGGGTCATGATCCCAGGGTCCTGGGATCGAGTCCCACATCGGGCTCCTTGCTTAGCAGTGAGCCTGCTTCTCCCTCTGCCTCTGCCTGCCACTCTGTCTGCCTGTGCTTGCTCCTGCGCTCTCTATCTGACAAAAAAAAATAAAAATAAATAAAAATAAAAAAAAAATAAAGCTACTAACTAGTAGCACCTATTGCACACGTCTGGCATTGTGTTACGTGATTTACATACACTACCACATTTTATATTCTCCAATAATCCAATGAGGTAGGCAGGTATTATCATGCCAATTAACCAATTAGAGAGATAGGAGAAATGAGGCTTACAAAGATCAAGTAACAGGCTTGCCCATGGGTGCCAGCCTCATGTATGCAGGCACCTCATGCCCTTCCCATGATGCCACACAGCCTTTAGGATCCTAACAGTTTTGACGAAGTGAGAATGGAAAAGAAAACAGGATTTCTGAGAGATCTGGCTGAGTGATAAGATAATAAGAGAAGTTCAATCAACTCTGTTTGGGGCAAATTTTGAGTTTGGGATGACAATGGGATGCGAGTATGATAATGTCCTCTATGCAGGCTGGAGATAAGGCTCTACATCTCTGGGCAGAGGTTGGGATCACCAGTTAGATAACAATGTGTGAGAGTAGACAGATGGGTAGAGACTGGGGAAAGGAGGACATGACATATTAAGAGAAAAGGATGAATAAAGGGATGGAAAGAGTTAATACTGAAGCAGTAAGAGGAAAAATCCCTTTGCTACCAACTTTTCTATATTTTTTTAATCTGCATACTCATTGTGGCAGGTTTGGCCACCCTCCTCACCAGGCTGACCATGCAGAGATGCCTTCAGGTTTCTGATTTGAAGCCGAAACCTAGATAGTGTAGCTTTCAGGCCCAAACTTGAGTTTCTCACAGAGTCATCTTCTCAGATGGGGCTCTGCACTGATTCCCATTCCCAGCTGTTAACTGTATTAATTACATCATCAACACTCTCCTGCTTTTCTCACACTCTCTGCTCCAAATCTTTCTCTTGCCCAGGAGAAACCACTTTTAAATTTCTCTCTACTAAAGCTTTAATTGGCTTTTAGCCTCATGGCTCCCCAAAGACCCAAAATGTAGGCACATAATGTAGCTGGCTTTAACTTACTAATTCTGCATCTTTCCCAGCAGACGAATGATTCCTCCAAGTTTAAGTTGACTTTCATTAGAGCTTTTCTTAAAGGGGCCAACCTTTAAATCTTATTATGATGTGATCATTTCAACACCAGAACACAGTATTTACTAAAATCAAACCAGTGTTTCTTGACCAGACTTCTCAAGACTAGCTATCCATCAAAACTTAAAAAAATGGAAAACCAAACCTGGCAGCATCACAATTCCAGACTTCAAGCTCTATTACAAAGCTGTAATCATCAAGACAGTTTGGTACTGGCACAAAAACAGACACATAGATCAATGGGACAGAATAGAACCCAGAAATGGACCCTCAACTCTATGGCCAACTAATCTTCGACAAAGTAGGAAAGAATGTCCAATGGAAAAAAATCAGTCTCTTCAACAAATGGTGTTGGGAAAATTGGACAGCCACATGCAGAAGAATGAAACTGGACCATTTCCTTACACCATACACAAAAATAGACCAAAATGGATGAAAGACCTCAGTGTGAGGCAGGAATCCATCAACGTCCTTGAGGAGAACACAGACAACAACCTCTTTCTAGAAATATCACCAAAGGCAAGAGAAGCAAGGGCAAAAATGAACTATTGGGACTTCATCAAGATCAAAAGCTTTTGCACAGCAAAGGAAACAGTCAACAAAACCAAAAGACAACTGACAGAATGGGAGAACATATTTGCAAATGTCTTATCAGATAAAGGGCTAGTATCCAAAATCTATAAAGAACTTATCAAACAACACCCAAAGAACAAATAATACAATAAAAAATGAGCAGAAGACATGAACAGACACTTCTCCAAAGAAGATGTCTAAATGGCCAACAGACACATGAAAAAATGCTTAATATCACTCGGCATCAGAGAAATACAAATCAAAACCACAGTGAGATACCACCTCACACCAGTCAGAATGGCTAAAATTAACAAGTCAGGAAACCACAGGTGTTGGCGACGATTCGGAGAAAGGGGAACCCTCCTACACTGTTGGTGGGAATGCCAGCTGGTGCAGCCACTGTGGAAAACAGTATGGAGGTTCCTCAAAAAGTTGAAAATAGAGCTACCCTACAACCCAGCAATTGCAGTACTAGGTATTTATCCTAAAGACACAAATGTAGTGACCCGAAGGGGCACCTGCACCCCAATGTTTATAGCAGCAATGTCCACAATAGCCAAACTATGGGAAGAGTCTAGATGTCCATCAACAGATGAATGGATAAAGAAGATGTGGTATGTGGGGCACCTGGGTGGCTCAGTGGGTTAAAGCCTCTGCCTTCGGCTCAGGTCATGGTCCCAGGGTCCTGGGATCGAGCCCCGCATCGGGCTCTCTGCTCCGAGGGGAGCCTGCTTCTCCCTCTCTCTCTGCCTGCCTCTCTGCCTACTGGTGATCTTTCTCTCTGTCAAATAAATAAATAAAATCTTAAAAAAAAAAAGGTGTGGTATGTGTATGTGTGTGTTTATATATATATATGAATGTATACATACATATATATATTACACACAAACACACACAGGAATATTATGCAGCCGTCAAAAAATGAAATCTTGCCATTTGCAATGACATGGGTGGAACTAGAGGGTTTTATGCTAGGCAAAATAAGTAAGCTGGAGAAAGACAATTATCATATGATCTCACTGATATGAGGAATTTGAGAACAAGACAGAGGATCATAGGGGAAGGGAGGGAAAAATGAAACAAGACGAAACCAGAGAGGGAGACAAACCATAAGAGACTCTTAATCTTAGGAACAAAATGAGGATTGCTGGAGAGGAAGGGAGTGGGAGGGATGGGGTGGATGGACACTGGGGAAGGTATGTGCTATCATGAGTGCTGTGAATTGTGTAAGGCTGATGATTCACAAACCTGTACCCCTGAAACAAATAATACATTGTATGTTAATTTTAATTTTTAATTTTAAAAAAGCAGGACCATAAAGTGATCATTAAGAGGCAAAAGAAAAGGGCACCTGGGTGGCTCAGTGGGTTGAAGCCTCTGCCTTCAGCTCAGGTCATGATCCCAGAGTCCTGGGATAGAGCCCCACATCGGGCTCTCTGCTCCCCGGGGAGCCTGCTTCCTCCTCTCTCTCTGCCTGTCTCTCTGCTACTTGTGATCTCTGTCTGTCAAATAAATACATATAATCTTTTTTAAAAAAGAGGCAAAAGAAAACCGTTTGAAAAGGTTGATTTTTATAGACTGCATCATTATCTGAGATCCATCGGGCCCCCTCGGAAACAGAACAATGCACCACTCGAAAACAGCTAATGCGCAAAGCATCTCTGATGGAAAATTGTTTCTCCTTAATAAGGTAACAAGCTCTAACTCTAAATGCAAATCAGACTCGTGTAGGTCACTCCAGCCAGGTTATATAGACATGAGTGAGTCACTGCTTTGGATGCCCAGTTGGCGAATCTGAAGGTTTTATAATGGCTCCTATGTGGCTGCTGTGGACAGAAAGGACTCTGGTGCTAAGCAAGAAAGCAACTTTGGTCCTTCTTTAGCTTCAAAGAAGGAAAAAATGGGAGTCTTCTGCAGAACTTTTGCTGAATGCAAGACTCTGTTCTCAGAGTTGCAAGTGGATGAAAGATGAGCAAAAACAGTTAGTTATATGAGGGAAGAAAAGAAAATATTCAACCATAATAAGATCCGTGATGGAATATAAATTGGAAAAAAAAAAGTAGCTATGAAGAAGAGTCACAGAAGAAAAAGATCACATATTTAGCTGGGGGAAAAAATGAGGAAACCTCTTTCAATGAGCAGTGTCTAAGATAGCCCCCCACTGATCCTCACACTTTCTGGGCTCACACCCTTGGATAGCCCCCTCCCTTCGAGTATGGGAAGGGCCCATGTCTTGCTTCTAACAACAGAATATGGCCTAGATGAAGGAATGTCACTTCTGTGATTAGATTACATAAGACATATTTCCTATCCTGTTAGCAGACTCTCTCCATTACTGGATCCAGTGAAGACAGCTGCCACAGAGAGAGGCCCATGCAGCAAGCAGCTGAGGGCGGCGGCCTCTGGCCTCAGCCCAAGAGCCCACAAGGAATCAAATACAGCCAACAACCACATAAGCGTAACCTTCAGACGAGTGACACCTTGATTACAGCCTTGTGAGAAACTCTGAAGCAGAGGACAGATCCGAGCCATGCCCAGATTCCTGACTCAAGGAGAGCCTTGTTTCCTCACAACACCTTGGACACCAAATGCATGGGTTTTCTGCACCAAGCAATTCCCTAATTCTCTGGCTGTCCTTTAATTTAATTCAATTCTGACACTGCCTACCTAGGCTTAGCACAGCCCTCACAGGTTAAGGGGTCAGTCCCATGAGATTGCCCCCAATTTCAGACATCAAATGTACATAGTGGGTTTCGAGGTTACCCACACTTCTGAGTTGGCTACGTATTGGGGAGAGGAGTTCCCATGATCCTCCCTCCTCAGGTTCAATAATTTGCTGTAATGGCTTACAGAACTCATGGCAACACTGGATGTACACTTACTGGTTTAGTACAAAAAATTTAACGAAGGATATAGATGAACAGCTGGGATGAAGAGCTATATACGGCCAGGTCCTGAAGGATGCCAAATGCAGGAGCTCTTGTTCCTGTGCATTGGGGTGCCCCACTCTTCCACTCACCAACCTAAACCCTGCTATTCTGAAACTTTTCTGAGGGCTTCATCACATAGGCATGATCAACTGGTACTCAATCTTCAGCCCTGCTTCCCTCCTTGGGGGATGGCAGGTGGGGCTGAAAATGTCAAGTTTCTAATCATGGCTTGGTTTTCTAGGTAGCCAGCCTCCATCCTGAAGCTATCCAGGGGTCACACGGAGCTGCTTCATAAAACAATAGATGCTCCAATCACTCGACAAGTGTCGAAGGATTTAGGAGCTATGTAAGACATTCCCATCACCCCCACCATTCAGGAAATTCCCAGGGTTTTAGGAGCTCCGAGTAAAAAACTGGGGGCAGAGGCCAAATATATACTTCTTTTTATGCTACGCTGACCCACAAAAAATGCAAGTGTTACTTTAAGCCACTAAGTTTGTGGTAGTTTATTACACAGCAATAGATAATTAATACACATGTAAAATGACAACTGACATTTGAAGACTAAGGGGATGATTTTCACAAGAGATGAGTAATTAGGCAGCATTCATGGGAGAAAAGAGGAGGCTCAGATGCTCCAAGGCAGAAAAGCTCAAGGAGGTTTAGGAGTGATACTCCTACTCAACGAAGCACAGCTTGGCTGGATCTAAGGTCTGGATGGGTAGGTGCCAGAACATAAGCTGGAGAGGCAAGAGGAGAGCCCTGGTGGGCACGAACTGCCAAAGAGAGCTATCAGAGCTCATCACGGATGTGGTCTGAGGACCTCCACAGGAAGATTCACTGGACAAGTATTGATCCAAGAGGCAACAGTCTTCAAAAAAAAAAAAAAAAAAAAAAGATTTGGAAATGCCTATAAAGGGATGCTATGCTTTCACCTTTTTTAGATACTTTCCTTTCCATTACCTCATTTGATTTATGAAAGAATTTGATTTATGAAAGAATCTATGAAGAAGTCGAGACCAGTATTTATGTGTGTGTGTGTGTGTGTGTGTGTTTATAAAGGAAAATGAAGCACTAGGAGGCAAGAATGACTAGGAAAAGCTCTTGTTCAAGACCTTTTTCTCCCTACTACGAGTGTTGCCAATTTTGTTGGATCCCCCCTTCCCTGGTAAGAGATGCAAACAGGCCTCACTAGACAAGTTTGGATCCTGGCCCCAGTGTACCAGAGTAAGTCCACCTGCTACTAAAGGTGCTTTGAAATAGGAGGGTCAAAAACAATGTCAGAGCCTAGGCCAAGCCTACCAAGTTCATAAATTATTGTGGCTTCTGGCTCAAGCAAATGAATCAGAGTTGAGGGGACTGGGCAAACAGGGATCAGCTAACTGGGAGCAGAGATGAGAGACTTCACTGTGTAGCTGAGCTTTCACTCCAGGGGCTAGTGAAAGGATATGCAAGGGTGGGAGGCTGCTTCCACTTACAGGGATGGGGTGACTCATCCATGTTTGACTTTTTTTTTTTTTAAGCAATATCTGAAAACCAGGCACAATTTTCTCCTATAAAATGTCAAATAAGATCTGTCCTTAATGGTGGACATTCTATACCCAGAGTAGGACAGCTGTCAGTTCTCTCTCCCCATCCAGAGCCACATGACCCAGTTTTGTTTTGTTTTGTTTTATTTACCTGTAGGGTTAGTTAGAATCTTCAACAGCTTTTTGTAAATCTCAAAAGATTACAGTCACCACTGCTCTATTAAGTAAAGATTCCCTGACATGTTGCCGCATGACTTAGAAAAACCTAGTTGGTAATTCTCCGGAGAAAAAGGACATTATTTGGAGTGACCCAAAGGGGAAATCAATGCCAGAAAGATGGACCTGTAGGCAAGTAATCCTCTGTAGTGTCAATGAAAGGGTCTCTACCAGGAGAAAAAAAAAATATTAGAAACCTTAGGTAGCAGGTTAAATACGATGCTGGCCAAAGGGATGACTAGGGAAGATCGACTTGACTGAGCCTTCCCTTCTTAGAATCTAAAGACTAGAAAACTTCATAGACAATCGTGTCCAGAGTCCCAGGTAGAGGGAAGTGGAGATGAAAATCATCCACATCTACAGATGATTTTCGGTTTCCCAGTTCAATGAATAACAAGCTGAACTTTTCTCTTTCAATTCACTTTCAATTCAGTGCAAAAAAGAGAGAGAGGGCCTCCCTGACTAAAGGTTAATTTTAAATAATTGTGAGAATTAGTCTTTTTAAATGAAAATCATCTGAATCATTTGATTCCCGCTAAGGAAAGAGAAGTATCCCTTCATTTCTTGAAAATACTCATCACTTCCCTCTTAGTTCCATACACTTTTCTGTTAGGTCTTCTACAAAACTCTCAAAATCTTTATCAGTTACTTCCCAACCCCCAATCCTGCCCCTGAGTTTTTCTTATTTACCAGCTTGTGCCTTGGTTTTATAAGACAATGACTACTTCCGGGTAAATTCCAACTGTGGGCCATCTACTTGATAATCTCATCAATTCCCCACAGCTCCAACTGATGACACTATTCAGATCTGTAATTCTCACCATCCCTCCTCTGGGTCTATAGTTCTATTTCCAGATGCCTACAGCATGTCATGAACTGAATGACCCTCCCATAACTCAAATTCAACATGTGATCAGAAGCTGAATTCATAGTCCCTCTCACCACTGGTCTTGTTTTTTTCTCATTTAAGAATGTAAATACTCATGCAGTTACTAAACTAGATATCAAGTTACTCTCATTCCTGAATGCTCCTCTGCTTCAAGTCCCCTAACTGATCTGCCATCCAACTCTGCCATTTCTAGTTCTGAAATATCTTGGTAACCAATCCCTTCTTCTGCATTCCAGCTGCCACTGCTCAGGTCTTCAAGTGCATCTAGTCTTAACTAGTCCCAGGCCATGCCCCAATTTCTCCCTTCTCCCTTAAAGTTTCTTTTCCTTAACAACCTTGCATGACTCCCACTACCTCAGTCTTTTCGTGGCCACAGATAACTGGGCAAAACCCCACCAGGGCCTATTTTTCCAGCCTCCTCTCTACACTTCCCACTGGGAAGTGTTCTATTCACATTGTAGATATTTCTCTACTATCATCCACTGCTGTGCCCCTGTTCGTACCAAGAGTATTTTTTACCCTTCTTCACCTGGCAAACCAGACTCATCCTTCAAGGCCCAAAGAACAAACTTTTTGTTTTTTTCCTCTCCCTCATCTTCCCTCCTCCTTTCACCTTTTGCCCTTCCCCCTCTGAATGGACCCTTCTCTCTCTCTGTAAATCTGTTCCTCTTCTCTATGTGCACTGTCTGTGATCACTAGCAGCCTCTGTTTCCAAGTGTCTCCAGAAATCATTCCGTGTCACATTTTTAGTTCCAGAGTCCTTAAGCTGTGGAGAAAAAAAAATCTCACTGGTCACTGGCCAGTCAATGTGTTGAAGATCTTTGGGCTAGGAGTCTACTCATGGTCTAACCAAGGCCTGAGGACAGGGGCAGGCTATACTCCCCACTTTAGGGAAGGCAATTTCCATTCCCAGGCAAAACCCAGAACACATATCTGTTACTGTAACTCCTCTTATAGACTAAGTTCACCTGAAGAACAAGCATCTAGATTTTTACTCTTTGATCATCTTTCAGCAAGGAGCGTAAAACCCAGCATGTAATGCCCTCCATATTTGCTTGGATATTCTTGGTTGAAATGACAAAACATTCAACACAAACCAGCTTATATATATTAAAAGTGACTCAGTAGCCCATGTGCCTGGAAGTCCAGAGGAAAGGCAGGCAGGCTTTAGGGTCAGTGGATCTATGGCCCACTAATGGCAGGAGGGGCCCAGATTTTTCCTGTTCTCCATTCTTCTATTCATAACACTAATAGCAAGTCATAGAACAGCTGTCAGGAGCAATTAGAGATAAATGTTTCCTGTTGATATCCATCAGGAAACTACTTACAACCCAGAACTCCACGCAGGAATCACCCCAATTAGACTGCTAAGGTCATATGCCTATGGGAAGAGGAAATGGTACGAAGCTACAATGTCTAATACAGTAGCCACAAATCATACATAGCTGTTTAAAATAAAATTAATTTAAGTTAAATACAATCAAAAATTCAGTTTCTCGGTCACAGTAGCCCTATGTCAAACGCTCAACAACCACAGGTGGCTGGTGGCTACGGTTTTGGACTGCACAGATTAGAACATTTCTAATTCTTCAGAAAGTTCAGTTAGCATAAGGTAAGCAAGCATACCAAGCAACTGGTACAAGGCAACCAAGACTGAACTTGGCAGCTGGGGTCAACTTCACCCGAAGTACAAGGATCTGGGGAAGGAGCAGATGAAAATCTAGGCACACATGGGAAAGGGAAAAGGGGAAATAGACATTGGGTGGGCAATAAACAATGCCTAACATATTCTTATAGAAAGAAATTCAATTGATCCGGTACGATTTGCTCTTTAAATAATATGATGCATATGTAGAAATTGTCTGTTGTTATTATAAATACAAGGTATTTTTCTTTTATGAACTCACTAACTTCCTGTGGGACACTGGACAAGCCAAGTAACTTCTCTGAGCCTCAGTTTCCTCGTCTGTAAAACAAAAGGAATGAACTAGATCAGTTGTTTCTAACCTTTCAATCACAACAGATTTTTTATAGCACATTGTAAAAAATTAATTTTTGCCCAGGATCTCACACTTGGAAGTATTTTTAGTAACTTAACTGCATTGAAAATTAATCTACTATTCTGTTGTTGTTGTTTTAATAAAAAACATATAGCTGTTAATTAGAGTTTCTGATTAGTGAGAAAAGTCACTGTTACCGTAGTAGGCTGGTATCATTTGTAACAAAAGTGAAGTTGATCTCACAGTCTTACTGAAAGTAAATTTACTATTTTCATTCAGTGCTATGAAATATTTATGATTAATGTGAAGTGCTCCACCAAAAGACCCCAGGGGTAGACTATCACATGTCAAGAACAACACATGATCTTGTAGGCCCCATGCAGGTCCAGAATTCTACAAATTCAATGGCAATGTGGCTATAAACAGTTCCGACACTTGTTACTAGCATGGAATGGCCTGACCTGGAAAGTATCAGAGAAGGGGATGAGTGGATGCACTGGGAAGAGAGTGATTCCAAGATAACCGAAATCTAGTGAACAAGGGATAAGAAAGAAGGAGAAAATGACACCATCGCAAAAAGCTGTTGATCTTCCCTTTTCATGACCAGTAAGCCCAAGAAAAGTGGATTATTAAATAATCCAGGGAGCCAGGAATAAAGTTAGAAGGGGACAGCAAGCAAGAGAATCAGGGGCACCATACTAAAAAGGGTGCTAGAAGAGTCATGGGGAAGGGGGCTCCAGAGACCTTCAAGTCTTCACTCACCTCCACTGAGAAGGGCATGCTAGAGTCATGGAAACTCCTATTTTCATATAAAAGCATGAACAAAGTTTATTATGGATTATTTCCTTTTATTTAAATTTCTATTGCAATAATTTTGTGTTAAAAGGGCAAGAAAGCTGACAGGCTTTCCTATTCCAGGTGCTGTAAGGAAGGGATAGACTGGGGCAGAGTACAGGTTATAAAATAAATTACTTGTAATATTCTGAAACCCAAGCCCCCTAGGACTGCTGAAGCATCAAAGAGAAACCAGGCATGTAGGTAGGAGTGATTCCATGATACTAAATGGGAAGAGGAAGTAAAAAGGACATGCTGATGAAAGAAATGGACAAGGGTGCCTGGTGGTTCAGCTGGTTGGGCGACTGCCCTCGGCTTGGGTCATGATCCCAGAGTCCCTGGATCAAGTCCTGCATCGGGCTCCCAGCTCCATGGGGAGTCTGCTTTTCCCTCTGACCTTCTCTCCTCTCATGCTCTCTCTCACTCTCTCTCAAATAAATAAATAAAATCTTAAAAAAAAAAAAGAACTGGGCAAACTCCAGTTATATTTCAATAAAGAACAGATGTAATTATTATTACTTCAAGATTTCCTAAAATTCATCATGATTTTCTGTTTTTGTTAACCCTTCCAGTAACCATGCATTTCATAACAAAAAAATCCTTTCAAAAACCTCACATTCCTCAAATAGCTAAATAGAGAATTACCAGATGACCTAACGATTCTACTCCTAGGTATATGTCCAAATGGATGGAACACAGGGACGCAGATGCTTGTGCACCAATGTTCATTTCCGCATTAGTCAATATTCAATAGCCAAAAGATGGAAACCATTCATGCGTCCACGGATGAACAAAAATGTGGTACACAGGGGCGCCTGGGTGGCTCAGTCGTTAAGCGTCTGCCTTCAGCTCAAGTCATGGTACCAGCGTCCTGGGATCGAGCCCCGCATCAGGCTGCTTGCTCTGCGGGAGGCCTGCTTCTCCCTCTCTCACCCCCCCCACCCCCGCTTGTGTTCCCTCTCTTGCTGTGCCTGTTTCTCTGACAAATAAATAAATAATCTTAAAAAAAAAAATGTGGTACACACAATATAATACTATTCGGTCACAAAAAGGAATGACATGCTGACACAAGCTACAACACAAGTGAACTGTGAAAACATGCTAAATGAAATAGGACACACACAAAGGAGAAATACTGTATGATTCCCCTTTTATGAAGTATCTACAACAGACAAATTTATAAAGAGGAAGTAGATTTGTGGTTATCAGTAGCTGTGGTGGGTGAAATAAGAGTCACAGCTCAATAGTTCTAGAGTTTTATTTAGGGTGATAAAAAGTTTTGGGATGGACAGTAGTAACAATTGCACAAAATCATGAATGTAATTAATACAACTGAACTGTATATGTAAAACTGGTTAAAATGGCAAATTTTATGCTATGTATTTTAACACACACACACACACACACACACACACACAATTTTTTTTAACCCACAAGAGCTTCTATTGATTACGGAGACCCTAGGTCAGGGGCCAATTTGATAAACAATATTTACTGGCTTTCAAGAAGGGGAACCCAGGGTTAGAAGAGAATGGGAAGGTCCCTCTCTGTGACAGTCCCTTTAAAAAAGTCTTAGAATAGAGAGAAACTAACTGACGAATGAATGACCCTTTAAACTATATTTCCACCCCAAACTTCTCTCATGAACTTCAACTTGCATTCCAACTACACATGGTCACCTCAGATTTAACATGTCTAAAAGAGAGTTCTTAGAAATAAAGGATAAAAATAGAATTTACTTACAATAAATAAAAACACTAAAAAATAAATTTCTATTAAAAATCAAACAGGGCATCTGGGTGGCCCAGTCAGTTAAGCGTCTGCCTTCGGCTCAGGTTGTGACTCCAGGTCCTGACATCAAGTCCCACATCCGGCTCCCTGCAACCCTTCTCCATGCTCTTCATCTCCCTCTCTCTCTCAAATAAATAAATAAAATCTTTTTTAAAAAATTAGGTACTAGCAATTTCAAAATGAGGGAAAAATTGAAAGAGGTTATAACAGATCCAGACAAAATTAAACAACTGGAAAGATTTTGTACAACTCTAATCCAATATATCAGAATATGTGGTTAAAATATATGATTTTCCTGGAAAACATGAATTATCAAAATCAATGCAAGAAAAGGAAAAAAATTCCTACAGAAAACAATGGTCATTAGAGATGGAGGAAGGTACCGGCTAAAGAAACGCTAGCCCATGTTTCAAGTATGAGTTCTTTAAATGCTTCAATCATTGAGAAAATTTGATCATTCTCAATGCTGTTTTAACTGCTCCAAAGCACTAAGAAAAAGGCTCCCCAATTCTTCCTACCAAGTTAATAGAACTTAATACCAAAACAACAAAAAGAGCACAATAAAAAGAAACCATACACCAATCTCACATTTTACACAAAGCCCCCAAAATTATAAATAAATTATTACCAAACAGAATTGAGTCACATGTGAAAACATGCTATATACCATGACCAAATGAGGGTCATGGTCACATGAGGGATGCAAGAATTATTCAGTGTTTTATGTTACCATGTAAATAAGCCAAAGGGAAAAACAGTATCTTGAAAGAAGCCCAAGGCACTTGAAAAAGAAAAAAGTCAACATCCATTTCCAATAGAAACTTTTAGTAAAAAAGAAAGGGGATAGTTGGTTAACTTGGTCTCAAGCCAACAACCAGCACTGTACTTGAGGGTTTATTAGTGAAAGAATTTCCATTAAAGTCCAGAAGAAGGCAATCACCACTATTATGTAATATAGTTCTTAAAGGAATGGCCAGTGAAATGAGGCAATAAGTAAGCAGCACAAAATTAGGAAGGAAGGTGCAAATTCAAAGGTGCAAAATCAAAACAAGCAACTAAAAGATTATTAGAAATAATAAGAGCACTCATTAAAGTTTCCAGTTTAAAAAATACACTAAAACAACCCCAACAGGTTTTTTTTTAATATATCAATAATTATCTGAAGGAAAATGCTAGAAAAAAATTTCCTTTCAAATTAATATCAAAAACCACAAAATACTCAAGTTTTTTTCTAGTAAGAAATGTGCAAGATAATGATACATACAAACTATTAGGCATATTAAGAGGATCTAAGATTCTATTATTCACATGTGAATAGGTTGGATAAATTAAAATGTACATAGACCAGGCTACAGTCAAAACAGCAAAACAGGGCACAAACCGTCTCCCCAAAACACCCCACAGCTGAGAAAGGGATTGAGACGATATATTTTAGCCTGCATTACTATAATTAGCACCCCACAGGACCAAAA
Organism: Taxidea taxus jeffersonii; assembly: GCA_003697995.1. Lineage (NCBI taxonomy): Eukaryota > Metazoa > Chordata > Mammalia > Carnivora > Mustelidae > Taxidea > Taxidea taxus. Next base: position 3,442 of record ML102099.1, on the reverse strand, counting down.
AAAGGGGGACAAAAACAATCCAATAACCACTTAAAGCAAGGAACTAACTGTTGCATTTCCTAACAATAAAAGATAATTAAAACACACTAAAATCCTGTTCAGCAACTATCAGTTCCAATAGTTTAAACCAGTGGCTCTCCAAGCGTGGTTTGAGACACTGTGGGAGGGACCATAAGATTAAGACTCTTCTCAAAATAATTCTAAGATGTTATTTGTTGTTTTCACTCTTACTCTCTCATGGGTGTAAAGTAGGGATTAGCAAACTAAGCTGGCCAGCAGGCCAAATCCCCCATGTCCATTCATGTTATGCCTCTGTGTATGGCCCACAACACTGAAAATATTTACTGTGGCCAGCTACAGAATACCTTTGCTGACCCCTGCTCTACTGACTAATTGAATGCGTGCTTATATATTCTTGTGTTTTCTAGAATTTTCTAAGATATTAGATTTAAAATATAAACAAGTACATTTTAGAGGTTAATTCCATTTTTTTCTCAGTATTCCAACTGTGATTATATCTACTATAATTTCATTAACACTGAATAAATCATTTTGAAATCTGAAATTTTCCTTAAATGTACACAGAAACACAGCTAGAAATAAGTATATCTATTTTGCATTAATACTTTAAGTTTTCTTAGTTTTAATTTTAAAAGAAATGTTCATAGATATAAGCCACATGCACAAAAGCACTTTGGAGTCTTCAATAATTTTTAAAAATATTTTATTTATTTATTTGAGAGAGCACACACATGTGGGAGGGAGGGAGAGGGGAGGCAGAAGGAGAGGGGAAGCAGACTCCCCACTGAGCAGGGAGCCTGAGGAGAGGCTGAATCCCAGGACATCAAGATCATGACCAAATCTAAATCAGATGCTTAATCGACTGAGCCACCCAGGTAAATTAACCTGAGTAAATTTACTTTAAAGAGGGAACCAGAGGCACTGGGTGGCTCAGTCATTAAGTATCTGCCTTCGGCTCAGGTCATGATCCCAGGGTCCTGGGATGGGGCTCCTTGCTCAGCAGGAAGCCTGCTTCTCCCGCTCCCACTTCCCCTGCTTGTGTTCCCTCTCTGCTGTTGTCTCTGCCAAATAAATAAATAAAATCTTTAAAAAAATAAAATAAAAAGGAAAAAAGTGGGACCCAAATTTTATAGATCATAGTGGGAAAATTACCTTTATTTTATAAAAATAAAAACTTATGTTACAAATTTGGGGTCATCGATGTGAGCATATACTATGTAGAACAAAAAGATTAGAACAACAGGATTTTTACACAAATTTTTAAAAATTATATGCTATAGTCTCATTCTGTTTGACATTTATAGTACATTCATAAGAACAATAATTTTTGCAAAAATATTTAAAGGTTTCATTAATTTTTCCAAGGATCTTTCTTAATCTACTCTTATTCAAGTAACTTAAAATCTAAGATTTTCTCTACTGACACTTTGAGCAATTACTGGTATTTGTAATGGAAAATAAAATTGTAATTCTTTGAATAAAATTAATTACTAGGAAAAATACCCAACTGAAAATAGCAGATCTAACTATGTTAGTTTTTAACAATAAGCAGTAAAGACTTCATACTCTGGAATACATTAGAGCCAAAGCCTGGGGCAGATCAGTGCCAGCTCTTCAACTACACACTTAAGCTGTAGAACATGGCAATTCTTCCCTTTCAGTAATACATGGGTATTTTTGCCCATTGTTTTTAAGATTTTTAAGTCTACTAAGAAGTTGAAAGAGTGATATTACAAATACCCGTTAAGTCACTAAGTGTTAACATTTTACTATATCTGCTTTCTCTTATTATATCTGCTTTCTCCCCCATGGGATGCACACATGTGCACCCTCATGGTTTTCTTCTGCTTTTCTAACCCATATAAGAGTAAGTTAAAGATATCAAGATACTTCACCCCAAGCACTTTGGTTAGTAATTCCCTAAGAACAAGGATATTCTCTTATATATCTTCAATACCATTATTATACATAAGAAAATTAACAGTAATTCCAAAATGTCATCTAATATATAGTCTAAATTTAACTTTCCCCAATTGTTGAGGCACTTGGGTGGAGCAGTAAGTTAAGCATCCAACTCTTGATTTCAGCTCAGGTCATGATCTCAGGGCTCAGACTGAGCCCTGCATCTAGCTCCATGGTCAGTAAATTTTCCTACTGTCCTTCCTCCCACTGTGCACTCTCTTGCTCTCCCAAAATAAATAAATCAATCTTTTTTTTTTAAGTTATCCTTGAGATTTATCCTAGGATAAACATCCTAGGATAAGTCCTCAGGATTTATCCTAAAAATTCAAGGCTACCCTTAAATTTTTAAGATGGTTCAACATCAGAAATACATTTAGAGAGAAACCAGATGATAATCTCAATCAAAAAAGAATACACACTGTAAGGTTAAGCAAAAGGCAAAACTGTAGCATTAACAAAAGATTACATGGGAGAATACCTATTTGAACTAAGAATAGGGAAAAACTCAAAAACCCATAAAGTATATGACTAATTTTTATCCCATTAAAACTAAGGGCTTTTGTTCAATAAAAGAGCCACAGACAACGTTAATGTGAAAATGACTAACTGCCAGAATGGGAGAAGAAATTTATAATTCCAAAAATGGAAATGGCATTATTAGAGAGAACAGATAAGAAATAAGAAAGATAAGATAAGAAATTCCTGCAAATCAATAAGAGAGTAGTAACCCTGATAGAACAATGGACAAATGCTATGAAAAGGCAATTTACAGAACTTAATCTAGACTATAAAAATGAGAAAGCTGGATAATTCTAGCTGTTGGCAAGAATGGGAAGATGTAAGAAGCCTCAGGCTTCCTAGTGGAAGCTGGACTGGCGTCATCATTCTGGCTTGGGTCAAAGCCTCGGTCAATAAAGAACTGTTCCTCGCCCAGCATTGGGCTCTCTGCTCAGAAGGGAGCCTACTTGCTCCTCTCTCTCTCTGCCTGCCTCTCTGCCTACTTGTAATCTCTGTCTATCAAATAAATAAATAAAGTCTTTTAAAAAAGAATGAAAGAAAGAAAGAACTGTTCCTCTGCCCTGCTTTGTCCTTTGTGCAGGTATCTCTTTGGGGGATTTCACAGGGACAAATGGCCAGTCGAGCACAGGCTCTGGGCCTTAGACACCGTAGGTCCTGACCAAATACCTCTACCTGAATCACACCTGATGTGACTGCATCGGCCACTCAGTCTAAAAAGACACAGAAACCAAAATTCCACTGCCCCTTTCTCACAAAGGTCTGGACATGGCTTTACCTTTTCCTTTTCTGAGGGAACATATTTATTTTGATTTTTCTGAAAATATCAGGAACTATGAAAAACAAGCCACTAGCTGTAAAGCCCCATATTCCGATGGAATCTGAATTCATTCGCTAATGTGTTTTCAGGTTTCCCAACTTTACAGCATTGACATTTGAGCAT
>ML102098.1:15228-26872 GCA_003697995.1 Taxidea taxus jeffersonii | reverse complement strand
AAAAAAAAAACTAGTAATAGAAGGAAATTTCTACAACTTGATGAAGGGAATCTATATTAAAGCCACAACTAATATTATATTTAATAGTGAGACTCAATATTTCCTTTCTAGGATGAGGAATAAGACAAAGAAACACACTTTCGTCATTTCTATTCAACACTGGAGTCTACTGAAGACCCTAACAAGGGTAATTAGTCAAGAAAAACAAATTAAAGGTATTAATATTGGAAGGAAAGAAAAGTTTTATTTCAGAAGACATCATGTTGTATATGGAAAATTTTAAGGAATTCACTAAAAATTATTATAACAGATTAAGAAGTTGAGCAGCATGGCAGAGTACAAGATCAATATATAAAAATCTATATATTTTGATATACTAGCAGCATACAATATAACAATAAAATTAAGAAAACAAGTCTGTTTATAATAATATTAAAAAAAGAAGTGCAACTTGTATACCAAAGCTACAAAATGCCATTGAAAGCAATCAAAGAATAGCTTATATGAAGATAACTCATGTTCATGTATCATAAAACTCAATATCATCACTCCCCATATTGACCTACAGATTCAATGCTATCATGATCAAAATCCATGCTCATTTTTTTTTCCTTGATTAAATTGGCAACATGATCCCAAAATTCATAATAAAGTACAGGGATTTTAGGGACTTAGAATAATCAAAATAATCTTGAAAAAAAATAAATGAAGTTGAATGAATTTCAAAAATGACTACAAAACTACAGTAATCAAGGTAATGTGTTACTGTTATGACAGACATTAGATCAATGGAATAGAATTGAGAATCCTGAAATTAACTCTTACGTATAGAGTCTTTCAAGTTTAGATACCAAGATAATTCAATGAACAAAGAGAGTGTTGTCAACAAATGGTGCAAGGACAACTGGATATCTACACCTAAAATAATGAATATAATTTCTACCTCACATCATACCAAAAACAAACAAACAAACAAACCTCCAAATGGATGACAGATGTAAATTTAAAACAGAAGAAATTTAGAAGAAAACATAGGAATAAACCTTCATGAGCTTGGATTACACCTTTTGTGATTCAATAGATGCAATGAAGAAAATGAAAGAGGTGACCCACAGAATAGAGGAAAACGTTTGCAAATTACATATTAAACAAGGGACTAGTATCCAAAGGACATTAAATAAATCCCAATTAAAAAAAAGGGGATAAGCATTTGAACAGACATTTCTCGAATGAAGATGTGCAACTTACCAATAAACGTATGAAGAAATGCCTGATATTATTTGTCATTAGGGGAATGGAAATCCCAATCGCAATGTAATGCACACTCTCTAGGACAGCTAAAATAAAAAAAGAAAACAATAACAAGTACTGACAAGAATATGGTAAAATTAGAACCCTCTCACACTGCACACTTTAAATGTTTTAATTTTATGGTATGTGAATCTTATCTTACAGCTTCATTCACCTTCCTTTTGAGTCAACAATAACAAGGCATATGACTTGCACAAGCACAGAACATATAACAAAGCTAATAAAGTAATCTTAATACAATATTTTTTTAAGAATTGTTTATTTATTTATTTGACAGAAAGGTAGAGAGAGAGCACAAGTAGGCAGAGTGGGAGGCAGAGGGAGAGGGAGAAGCAGGCTTTCCACTGAGCAGGGAATCTGATGCAGGATTCGATCCCAGACCCTAGGATCATGATCTGAGCTGAAGGCAGCCGCTTAGCCAATTGAGCCAGCCCAGTGCCCCTTAATACAAATTACTAACTAAAGCACAGGACTAAGTCAGATTTTATGCATTTTCCCACTAATTTCCTTTTTCTCTCTGTCTCAGGGTATAATCTAGGATCTTCCACTGAATTTAGATGTCCTCCAATCAATGACAGTTCTTCAGCTTTTCCTTATATTTCATTTTAGACAATTTTGCTGAGTAACTGGTGAGTTATTTTGTAGAATATCCTGATTTGGATTTCTCCAATGTCTTCTGATGACTACATCAGATGCATTATTGGGAAGAATACCACAGTGATTATGTGACCATCTCAAGGGGCTATATACTAACAATATGATTTATCACTGATTATATAACTTTTATATCTTGGCTAAGTTGTGTCTGAGGTGATCAGAATGTTCTAAAATTATACTGTGGTAATGGTTACACAACTTTGTGAATATCCTAAAATTGATTTGTGCAGTAAATGGAAACATTTTGCTACATAAATTATAATTAATAAAACTGTTAAAACAGTGAATTCATGCCCCACTATATTAATAGAGGTACATTTCTCAAGTTAAGTGATAATACTCCCAACTTACATTCTACCATCAAACAACATCTAGTGTACTGCTAACAGTTCTTACCATCACAGTTGAGAAATGAAAGATCTACCAGAAATCTACAATTAAAACATTTCCTGAAGAAAGCAATTAGGGTAAGAACTCCTCAACAAATTGCATGATATAAGGCAGAGGTTCTCAAACATTTAGACATATGTTAGCTGACTGTTCATTAATCTAGAAATTTTAAAATAAAGGTTCTTTTAGCCCACTTGTAGAGATGTTTATTCAGATATAAAATTAAGCCAGGAAGATCATCAAGAATAAGACCAGCTTATCTTAATCTCCCTATCAAAATGGCAGCTTCTTCTTCATGAATCTACATAGTTAGTGCCCTTTCATCCAGGGTTCTCCTCCAACTCATTTTCTGTGATCTCCTAATCCTTTTTTTCTTAAGGTTTCTGAACAACTGTTCAGTCCATCCGTTACCATTTAGGAAGCATGTGTATTTCTATAACTCAGAACACTTATCTCCATACAAAGAGAATACCCTAGCACACTCACAGCTTTCTCCACTGGAGGAAAAAAAAATCCTTAACTCTTAGATATCAAGGGCACTCCTAAGTGGGTTTATAAAGTGGCAGCCATTACATTTTCAGCCAGGACACCATAGGTTATTTGGGTCCATCTTTGAATGAAACCTGTGTTTTTGTATTTTTTTTAATTAGTTGTAGGGGATTCCTGGGGAGAAAACTGGTATAAATTAAATGTTATCAGTGCAACAGACATAGGTGACATAATCATCAATGCCATTTGTACCAGCAATTTATTCATGCCATCTGAACCATCTGGACCTCAACTGAAAATATGCCACTTCTATCATGTGGTAAATTTCTTTCCTACCTACCTAGTCTTATGTTTTGTAGACTTGATAAAACCCAGTTAAGGATGGGAAGTTCCAGTCAAATCAATCTTTGTTTCATAATCAGATCCTCAATGTCATGTAGGTATCAGTAGTACAGTAGAAATGTATTTTTAAAATAGTTTGATTAAAAAATAGTTTGATAGAGAGAGCACAGCCTTGATTTATAATCCTATGAATTTGTTCAGAAATCTCTGCTCAGGGCTACTCTTCAATCTGGCTGCTTCTGAGTTACTCAGTAAATAAGTCTGAGAGGTATTACAGTTGGGTAAATGCTACTTCCAAAATTCTTAGAGGCCCAATAATTACTGTGAATCTAACTGAGAGTGGGTGGTAGCTATAGTAACTTGCCTTTTATTTCATAAAGGATAACCTCTCCTGTCTCTGATTATTAGATTTCTTCAACTTTTCCAGCGTGACAAGGGCATGCTCAATCAAGTGGCATAAATTGTGGAGCAGCTTGTACTGAAGTTTGAACATTTTAAATATTCTCTCTCCTCCCCCCGGGCTCCATCAAAAATGATAGTCCTCTGAGCTACACACTGTGGTAGGCTTAATCATGACTACCCAAAGATGTCCACATACTGATCTCCAAAAACCCGTGATTATGTTACATAACCAGAAGGAAGCTTTCAGATCCTTCAAGTTAAGGATCCTGAGATTGAAAGATTATTCTGGAGTATTTAAAACCACAGAGTCTTATAAGGAAGCAGGAGGATCAAAGTCTATAGTGGAAGTTATGAATAGATTTAGGATGTTGGAGTGATGCCAGGAATAAGTCAGGAGCCAAGGAATGCAAGTGGTCTTGGAAAGGTGAAAAAGGTAAGGAAGCACATTCTCCTCTCAGAAGAAATCAGCCCTGCTGTCACTTTGACTTTAACCTTGTGTCCCTAAGATAAGTCTGTGTTGCTTTAAGCCACTAATTTTGTTGTAATTGGTCACAGTGATATTCACTTAATGGTTTGGAGCTGTATTTCTAAGTATAGTAGAAATTGGAATTCCAAACCCTGAGAGACCTAGCTGACACTTTCTTTTCTGGTGTTAGGAATGGTATTCATTCTTAACCTTGGAGGGAGTATCTCAGAATGTCCAGATCTTTGGGCACCTAAAATTTTATATAAACTACAGTATCTCAAGGAGGGACAAGATGGCAGAGAAGTAGGAGACCCTGTTTCAACTGGTTCCCTAAAGTGAGCTAATTATGTACCAGAACACTCTGAATACCCATGACATCAGGCTGAAATGTAGGATTATACACTTCTGGATCTATACAGGGGCAGAAGACACCAGTGGAGAGGTAAAGCAAAGTGGGAACAATTGGACCGATATCGAAGGATAAAAAACAGTATCACTAAACTTCCTGATATGCACTCCAGATTATACAGAGTACTTGTTATTTTCTGATATCAATGCACTAAACCAGTATAATGTTCTTGGTAAATTCCAACAAAATTAGGGTTCCTTTAAATTATATTGTGACAGAAAGCAAGAGACAAAAATTACTCCTTGGCAAAAGGTAATGGCATTGTAACTGTAAATTGTAATAGTAAAACAAAATGGTAAAATGTTTACCACTATTCATCCCAGGTGAATAAGAACTGCTTTGATCCTCTTTGCTGGTGGAGGTTAATAAGAACACATTCACCAGAGAAAGATCCATACATTAGACCTAGATGGTCTGTAATCTATTAAAATAAAGTTACCATCTTCTCTACAACAACTGTGATTGGAGCTGTTCCTTGATCTGCTTTAATTGTTCATCAGTATTCACCATGATTTACCAGTCCTTTGCAGCAGTAAGAACAGTGAATTAAAAGGCAATGTGGGATCCCATCACCCTTGTGTCTATTAAGTCTCTGAGGTTTCTACAAATACCTAGAATGCATTTTGGATATATCACTGGTTCTGACTTACTGTAGTGGCCATATAGAGAGTATAGGTTCAGCACTTCCACTTAGCCTCTCTTACCTCAGTAGCTCTTTACTCTTCAGATCAAGGATTTATGGAAGGGTCTACCAGTTGCTAAGAATATCCATGCAAATATGTACTCCTAATGAAGGCAAATAAGCCCTATAAGACAAAAATCGTTTAAGATTTAATTTATGACTCAGTCTCCAATCACTTCTATACTCACAGGAGGCTATAATTTTTTTAATTGCCTGATATCAGTGTCAGTTCAAACTTGATATCCATTCCCCTCTAGCTAATCTGGATATTCCTCTCTTTTTTTCATTGTATACTAATAGAAAATACGCTACATGTATTGTATACACTTGCATTGGTATTTCAGAGTCCTTCTTCTTGGGGATTTACCTATCCTTTAAATTATTGTCTCCAGGAGCACCTGAGTGGCTCAGTGGGTTAAGCCTCTGCCTTTGGCTCAGGTCATGATCTCAGTATCCTGGGATAGAGCCCCAGATCGGGCTCTCTACTAAGCAGGGAGCCTGCTTCCTCCTCTCTCTCTCTCTGCCTGCCTCTCTGCCTACTTGTGATCTCTGTCTGTCAAATAAATAAATAAAATTTAAATTATTATCTCCAGAAGAACTGGCTCATGTCTGAAAATGGTTTGGGGTAACATGTTTTTTCATTATAGTATCCAATAACAAGTTCTCCTCATCACAGATAAGCAATTTATCCAAGGTTATTTAACTATTAAATAACCAGGCCACTATTTGCACTCTAGCAGTCTTGATTTAGAGCTTCAGACCCAAAGCACTATACCGTACTGCTTTTCCAGTGTGTGGGGGTGTGGGGTAAATAAAAACAGAATGTAGCATATTCACTAAGGTACTGGGAAATTATGGCATTATAATTATGAGACCATGAAAAACAATAATACAGTTTTAAATTTACTGATCTGTAAAGATGTTCAAATAATTCAGTGAAGAGAATCAGGGACAAAAATAAGGATATTATAAGTCCACGTTTATAAATATGCATAATTATATGTTAATTGTATGTTAATTGTATGTTAATTATATTCGCATAATTATAAGTAAAATGTATGGAACCTATTAAAATTGGTGATGATAAAAACTAATTTTTTTAAAGAAGTTTGTTTGTAAAACCAAAAAAGAAAGAGAGGATGAGACATATTCTAGGTCAATAGTACATGCCATTAGGATAGGAAAAGTTAACATGATCTTAAGGAGGGGCGAATGAGTCAGTATATAAGGAGCTATCAAAAATTCAATAACCGGGAGTGTCTGGGTGCTTCAGTGGGTTAAGTTCTTGATCTTGGTTCAAGTCATAATCTCAGGGTTGTGAGGTCTGGCTCTGCATTCAGTGGGGAGTCTGGTTAAGATTCTCTCTCTCCCTCTTCCCCTCCCCCCCGTCGCGCACCGTGTGCTCCTTCTCTCTGTTAAATAAATAAATAAATCCTTTAAAAAGGGGAAAAAAAGAAAAACAAAATTTCAGATAGCCATAATGAAAGTAACAAAGTATTATTACATTATTATCTTACTGTTACTGCATTTTCCCCTCAATACTGTACATATAATAATTTATTTAATCCTCATAACAATCTCATTTTAAAAAGCCTTTGTCTTTTTTTTTAAAGATTTTATTTATTTATTTGACAGACAGAGATCACAAGCAGGCAGAGAAGCAGGCAGAGAGAGAGGAGGAAGCAGGCTCCCTGCCGAGCAGAGAGCCTGATGCGGGGCTCAATCCCAGCACCCTGGGATCATGACCTGAGCTAAAGGCAGAGGCTTTAACACACTGAGCCACCCAGGCACCCCCTTGTCTTTGTTTATTGCTTAGAAACTTGCATCTCAAAATGAATGCATAAGTTAGTTTTGGATGAGCCCATTTTTAAGATTTATCTATTTATTAAAAAAAAAAAAAGATTCATCTATTTATTTCAGAAAGAGAGAGAAAGCCCATACCTGCAATGCGGGGAGAGGACAGAGGGAGAGTGAGATAAGCAGACTCACCACTGAGCAGAGAGCCTGAAATGGGGCTTGGTCACCGGACCATGTCATCATGTCCTGAAACGGTGACCTTAGCTGAAACCAAGAGTCAGAGGCTTAACAGACTGAGCAACTCAGGTGCTCCCATGAGCCCATTTTTACTCAGTACTACAGAATACTGCTTCCTCTACCTGTAAGAGAGAGATTAAAAAAAAAGAAATAGCACTTTTGCTGACATACCTCAACAGTGCCAATACCCTGCCCTCAAAATGCAAATCTATTTTCCATATCTGAAACTTAGTACATCATTGTCAAATTTATTATAAGCTCCTTTCAGTATTTTGATTTTTGAAAGGCTACAGTGAAATTATTTTTAATATCCAGTTAACTTGTACCATCATATAACATACCAAAGGACTTTAATAATTAAAAAATATCTTTACATACATATTAATTACAAATTGGTATTTATAAATGACTTAAGAAGAGCTTTAAGTGAAATGCTTTAGATGGGTGATTTATATGTGAACCATCATTAGAAAGATCAAACACATAGTATCACAGGAAGGAGTTCTAAAATTACACACTTTGGAAATCAATGCTGGATCTCACTTTGCTTCCTAGACTTAGGAACCGCAGTTTCTGTCTTTAGATTGCTGTAATTAGCACTAGCCTCAGATGCTCATTTACACCTTTGGCAGTCAAAGATGGGAAACTTGACTTTCACTGATGGTGTGTTATAATCACACCAGCTTGGAGCTTTTTCTTTCCTCTGATTTTTGTTGATAACATTCACAGCAACCTTTAAAAAATGAAAGTACCATTCTCTGAGTTAAACATTTAACTCAGGAGTACATGGATATCTATAATAAAATTTTAGATGATCGCTTTTTGTTTCTTTACCATGTTGTTGGTCTCACTTAGGCAAATACTAAGAAAAAGCAAAGCAAAAGCAAAAGAATATATGATTGAAGAACAATTTCTATGTATGTATATAACCTAAGTACAGATTATTAAATAAAAAGTATTAAGATTTGCTGCAAAAATCAAAGAAATTTCACTATACTATGATGAATATAGAATTTTGAAATATTTATATTAATATTCTGCCTTATACAAGGGAATTTAGTCATCAAATTCCACTTTCAACAATGACCCAAGCTTGATGGTATTCACACACTGAGAAGTTGGGGATAAAATGGAATTTAATGCAGAGTAAAATCTTACATAGGACCATCACTGAGAAATGCATGTTTATCATTAAGTTCCTATTTCATTCTTAACTATCATGATGATAATCACTTTTTAAGGTTTTTACAGGTTAATTCCTGTTGTATTTCTATAATTGTGAAAGCCTTGTATAAATGGGTATATTCATCTAATTTATATCAAAGTAATCCTATCTGTTAATGAGCATGGTCATTAATCTTATATTGGAATGCATTGTGTGTTCTCAAGGTGGCTTTGGCAGAAACACATGACTGGGGCTGCGGTCTCTCAAAAACACAATACTTATTATTTAGAAGAGAAGTAGATGATCAAGAGAATATAGATTAGAACACTAGAAGAATACTAGTGATGTCTCTAATAAATAACATACTGCAGTCCTATTTGCCAAGTGTAGGGAATAGATGAAGTCTTTCTGCCACAAAATCATAAAAGCTCTCAAACCTGAGAGAGGAGAAAAGTGTAATAATGATTTCCACTATCTGTACACCTTTACTGCAGCTCATTCACCAAAAGATAGTTCAAAGGATAAGCTCTTTACTTTTTTTTTTTTTTTTGAAAACTGAGTTTCCTACTGGGGTGAAAAAGAAACTAGAACACTGCTGTACAGATTCTAACTCTGGCCATTTTTCTATTTTAGCAATTGAAGAAATTATTATCTTACATTGTGTTCCTTCTTGTCCCTTCAAGGTTAAATTTCCTTTGACTTTATTAAAGTAGATTGGGGTTGTTGTTATCAGTTAGTCTGAATAAAATCAAATGTCAGAATAGAGATCTCATTCTTGAGAGCCAGACAGGGCTGAAGAAGAGAGTGCTGGTGTTCTTAAAAACTAACTGGCCCTTTCAATTCCCTAGAGTGAGTTTTATTTCAGGATGATGAAGCTGGAAAATAATTAGATATATGAATTCTAGACTTTGGAAAATAGTTTAAAAATATTAGAGAAGTGATAGGGGCAAGTCCAAAGCAGGAGACTGAAGCTCCTGAGGAGGAATGAGAAGCTCTTATAGTCCTGGCTTATTTATAAATAAGGTAGAGGAGAAGATAATGAAAGAAAAATATGGTGGTCATAAAAGTGATTTTTCATTGGCAAATATATGAAAATTACATTAAAGTATGGAGGACACATAACCAAGAATGAAAATGTTACATCAATCTCTAAAAAAAAATTTAAGGAAATATAAATCTTAAAGTGATCTGTGTTTTTGGTTCTGGTCTTCTTTTTAGCATTTATTGTTGCTTTGCTATTAGTTTTTGGTTTTGGTTTTTAAGCTTTAAATTCAGAAGAAGAAACTGAAAGCACAAAAAGGTCTATTGTTCTAGGCTGATCATTTAACCTTGAATGAATGCAAAATAGAAAAACAAAATAGTTTCTATTTAATTTTTTATTTTTTATCACAGGGACACCAATCCAGACTTAGAAAATGGAAAAAAACACAAAACTTTGCTAAAGTGAACTCCCATACTAATACTCATCAAGTGGATGAAGACATGAAGACTTTTTTTTTTTTTTTTGGCCCGTTATATATGTATAAATCTCTTTGTCTAGATCTGTGCTGGCCATAGTCTACATATGGCTATATAAATTTAAATCTTAACTAATTAAAAATAAATAAAATTTAAAAAATAAGTCCCTTAGTTATACTACCCAAAATAAATAAATAAATAAAAATAAATAATAAATAAATAAATAAATAAAAATAAAATTTAAAAATAAGTCCCTTAGTTATACTACTCAAATCTCAAATGCTCAACAGCCATTCATGACTGCTACTTATCATGTTGGATAGCAGATATAGAACATTTCTGTCATCATACAAAATTCTACAGCCAGACCTAGTCTAAATTAACAGGATTGAGGTTACTAAGTAGTAAAATTTGGGGGATTTACATTATTTCTCTTCATGAGTATTGGAGTAATATGTGCTCTATTATTTTATTTTCCAGAATTTTCTTTTTCAAGCTTAATCAAGAATCAAATTTATTTTGTAAGTCAAGTCACCAATCCTGGACAAAATTCTAGAATGCATAATTACGAGGGTAGTTCTTATGTACCTGAACAAGAATTAGCATTTTTAACCCATGTTGTTTAAGATTTTTAGATCAACAGATGAGGAAATACAGTTTAAAAAAATGTATTGAGACATCAGTAAAACACTAAACTATACTTTTGGGTAAGATTCAGAAAAACAGAATGGAAGCCAGAAAAATTGGTGAGTTGGTTTTCTGGTTTAACAACTCTAGTCAAAGTAATGTTTATTGAACTACAGATTCTGGAATTTATTCCTGAATATGGACTATCACCCTGACTTTGAAAAGAGGAAATGCACACACAGGCATTCTAAGTAATGTGTCCAAGGTCATGCATCTAGTAAGTTTTGAGGGTGTTTTATAATTTATGTGATAGGACACAATGGCTGTGTTTTTGTGGGTAACTTATAGCAATCTTTCGTTATCACTACTAATCAACCTAGTAACTTAAAAGGAAGAATCTTATCATTTCATACCATGAAGCTGAAAGACCAAGTCCACTATATCACACAAAATTAAGATTCCTAAAGACCTGTACAGGGAAAAACAATGGGTTACATAAATATGACAAGAGGAAATTAATAAAGAAAATTTAATGTGTTATTATTAAGCTTTCGATAAAGAGACTTTTAAAAATGAAGTAAATCTACAAGGTTTTTAATGTATGTTAAGTTAAAATTAATCAAACATATGACTTTAGCACTTAAATCATCTAAAAACTTATATTTAGGGTTGGTCTTCAGATTAAGAAGTCAGATTTCACTAACTTCCAAACTGATTAATTTTGCTAATGTAAGATGGGACATTACCATCGTGTAGCCAAATTCAAGTAATTTTACTGTAACATATTCTATAGAGTATGGGTCCTTAATATTTGGAGTGTAACCAAAGTCAAATGTCAAATATAGGCTGGCTTTTTGAAAGATTTTTGAAATGGAAACACTAGAGAAACAAACATAATATCCCTGATGGAAATTGGAAAGATTGTGAAAGAAAAAGTGAGTTTATTCAATATGAACCCCAGGTGTAGAAGAATTACTAAGTGAACATTTTCATGAGGACAGAATTTGTCTCAATACAGGAAAAATTTTTATCATGCAGTCCAATTAAGGAATAGGCAGATTTGGAAAGCTGTGACTTTCTTATCACTAAAGATGCATAAAAATATAACCTGTACATGCATATTCAGAAAATTGTGTTGAGTGACAATCTGCATGCGAAGTGCAGTTGACCAGTTTCCATTAAATATTGTGTTTTTTTCTTTTCTTTTTTTTT
>ML102098.1:0-14828 GCA_003697995.1 Taxidea taxus jeffersonii | reverse complement strand
AAAAATATTCTTTTTTTCTACAAAAACATATGCTTGGTACTATTGAAAATGCCCAAAAGTGGAGGAAGAGATGTTGAAATAGGAAGGTCAAACACATTTTCACTTGGTAACAATAAAACAAACAATTCCCTGCAGATAACATCCTCAAAAAGATGCTAAAATATACTCTAAATACATCCTTATGTACTATGTGAGATGTTAGAATCAGTTATCTTCTGAAATACTTTCTTAAATTATGAGTGCAGAGAACCAAAACATAGTGTTTTATTTTGTTTTGTTTTGTTTTTGCAGTGATGATATCCTTAAGTGAGTTCATCAGTTCTGCCCTGTTTAAATTAATCCACTCTTCCACTCTCTTACGTGTGGTGAAGTGGAGAAAGTGGAATGTTATTCAGAAAACTTCCATCACTCACAAATGAAATGGACAGTATTCATTATGACCATCTTAATCTTTTCCCTGGGGGGGGGGTGTGAGCCTCCAGACAACTATTTCATCTTAAAACTTGTTTTTGATAGTTTTTTGAGGAGGAGGAAGTTTTATCATCTAATATTACAGTCAATAAAACTTCTTTAGATCTCTGCCATAAAGTAGTTACACTGCTCTTATTTTTTGCTGATAGAAATAGTAAATTCCATTCAAAAGTCATTATGTGGTAAATGAATACTCTTCCAATTACTTAATATCTGAACCTATTAGGATAGATATTTTTCTCTGTTTACTTTTCAACAAAGCTGATAAATGGTTCTACAACATATTTGTTATGTTTCTTTGATCCTTTTAATTTTTCCTTGGACTACCTATACTCATATTATTATAAAACTAGCAAATTATTAAGATAAAAAGTGAAGTCCATCTTTTTGTTATATGATCTACTCTGTTTTTATTTTCATTTATTCTTTATGCTCAGGCTTATTTAATTTCATTTTTGTATTCCTTCTTTAAAATGATTAGGAGAGATAACATGAAATAAATAATTATAATTCAAACTAAAAGTGAAAAATAAAAAGACAAAGGCAAATAATGGTATGATTTTGAAGCATAAAAGAAACCTTCTTAGAAATGAAAAATAAAGAAGACCTAGAATAACACTGTCTTTTCACTTATGTTTCTATTTTGTCTTTTAAAGTGAATCTCAAATGTTATCTCCTCCATGATGTTCTCCCACATCATCTAATCTTCTTCATTTTTAGCAGGAAAGTGATAGGCTCTTAGGTCTAATTTTTTCACTGTATTTAGGTAGATCAGAGAACTAAGCATTAACCATCCTATTCTGTGAAGTGAAGGCTCAATGTTCCATAGTTAGTAAGTGGTGAAGTTAGGAATGCTCTTAAAGTATAGACTTTTTTTAGGCCTAGCATGTCTTATGTTGACAATCATGTTTACACAATTTTATATGTCTGGTTCATATATAACTGATACCATGAGTACTAAAAGTGACTCAGTTTCAGCTATCAGGACAATCCAGCTCTCTACTGCAATGATTGAATCAGATGTGGGTATATGCTTTAATCAGGACAAGTCAGGCTTTTCCCTGGCATTTCTACCGATGCTAAAGGAAAAAGAAAAATGCCTATTCTTTCTCTGTATTCATCAATTTTAAGGACCTGGGGCTCTGGGTAATAAGGAGAAGCAAAAATCTTTGGTGCAAAATCTAGTAAGATGAAATATAGCAGAAGTGAGCAGAACCAAGCCATAAATAAAGAGAGGAGAGGAAAGTTAGAGAAATATTTCTGTGCCTCAGATCTAAGATATGAGCTGTGATTGTAACAATTACAATCTTTGAAATTGCTAAATTAGTTAACCAACTCATTTTTTTAAGTTAGTTTCTGACAATTACTCAAAGAAGTCTAGATTATAAAGCACACTATTAGTTGACAGATTCAAATTACTGAATGTTGAGCAGAGTACCATGTACAGATTATCATTTCCAGATGAGGATTCCACACACTTTTGCGGTTTATTGTTTAGTAAGAAAAGTGATCCAGGCCCAGGGTTTATTCTTATGTAGTAGAGTGTATGTGTGCTGGGTATCTAAAGATTGTGTGCATGAGAGTGTCTTTACCAGCTCTGAATAATATAATTTTAACAATGGTATTGCAACTAAATCATTTTCTTAAAAAAATATGTCTAAGATTTTAATTTTCTCAACATTTTTGTCAAAATTGCCCTTCCTCAAACCACAATTTTGAACCCATCATGTAAGTGTGTGATATGACATTCTATATAGCTTTAACAAAATCTTACCAAAGACATAAAGAGAAGGTAAACCATATTTCTAAAAAAATAATCATTATAGCTCAACATGCTGCAATATTCTTAAAGAAATACTACATTTATACTTTCAATATCATAGTTCTATATGAGAATATAGATGCATATCTTTCTAATAAACCATAAATTCTTTGACCGTCATAGCTGAAAGCTATTTATCATTATATCTCAAGTAATTAGCATAGTACTTATACAAAGTTTGTAATATTTCTAAGTAGAAATAGCAGAAAGATAGCATTCTGTCAAGGGTGCTCTTTATTGAGCTTTGCTATTACTGTGTATGAGATTCTTTTTTTTTGTTTGATAAAAAATTTATTACTTAGTTTTAGTAATTTTGAACCTTATAAAGAACATCATGCTGTGGTCATCTAACAACTTGATATCACTTGGCATCACATTATCACATGTAGCTGTCATTCAGTCCTTTTCACTAACGAAATATATTCTACAATACACCACAAGTCATTTGTTATCTTTTCTTGCTATAACAAAAATTGCTATTATGAGTATTTTTATAATTTTCTTGTGGTACAAAAATGTACCAAATGCACCTTTGGTATATGACTGGAAAATTGTTGGGTCATAGAATATGTGAATGATCAATTTTAAAAGAATAGGCCAAATAATTTCCAAAAGGATTAACCAATTTGCAGCAGCAATAGATATGAAATCCTGTTGACCCATGAGATTCTTTTTTCTTAATTTTTATTTATTTTTTTTTATTTCTTTTCGGTGTTTCAGAATTCATTATCTATGTGCCACACCCAGTGCTCCATGCAATACATGCCCTCCATAATACCCACCACCAGACTCACCCAACCTCCCACACACCACCCCTCCAATACCCTGAGATTGTTTTCAGAGTCCACAGTCTCTCACATCTCCCCCTCCAATTTCCCCCCAACTCCCTTCTCCTCTCCATCTCCCCATGTCCTCTGTGTTATTCCTTATGGTCCACAAATAAGTGAAACCATATGATAATTGACTCTCTGTTTGACTTATTTCACTCATGAGATTCTTAATATCAATAGTCCAATAGGATTCACTTGTTTGGGAAACTCTAGGAAGCTACCTGAAGGAACTCCTTAAGACAAAATATTTAGGTGAATACCCCCCCCAAATGACTTATTGAAGATATCAGGTTTTTTTTTATTTTTTAAAGATTTTTATTTATTTATTTGACAGAAAGAGACACAGCGAGAGAGGGAACACAAGCAGGGGAGTGGGAGAAGGAAAAGCAGTCTTCCCATGGAGAAGGGATCCTGATGTCGGGCTCAATCTTAGGACCCTGGAATCATGACTTGAGCTGAAAACAGACACTTAATGACTGAGCCACCCAGGTGCCCTGAAAATATCAGTTTTAGATGAGTAGCATAATATATATTGAGAAAATTTAATCAATAAATAACTTTGCCTATCCTAAATGACATTATCTTAGAATATATCCCATATCAGACATGACTCTTCTCTCTTTCCTAAATCAACTGTGATTCCTTAATTTAAGTAATGATGGAGTTTCTACACAACCAAAAATACGATCAAAGTTTGTTGTTGTTTTTCCTCCGCTATCCTCCATTATATTTTACAGAAGACAGACTTAGTCAACATTCGAATATTGTACATGGAATTTTTCCATGCCTTTCCAGTGAGATTGTCCTTTTTGGAGAATAACTCAGGTAGCATGTTCTGTTGATTTATAGATTGAAACAAAAGGCTTTACCCTGAACCTACACCTAAGCTCCCTAGGTATAAATGAGTGCTTTGAAGAAAAGAGGTGTTCTTTCTCATCTGCTGCCTTTCTTGAGACAGAAATGATGTCTTTGTTTATATATACTCATAACTACATCACTTCATTTGAGACAGTTTCACTGTATAAGCTATCTCTAAAAGATATATTAACTAGCAAAAGAGTAATTCTATACAAAATGATCTTTTCCCACAACAATTACACAAAGATTACATGTTCACTTTTTGTAATATCAACCTGTTGTTGTCTGAAAAAAAAAAGAGGGACACAGCAAATCTTACTGTAGTTTATAATGGTCAGAGATCACAATCTGCTAATTCTATTTATATCCATAAGAAAGAAAATATAAATGAGGCATTGTATCATGAGTATAAGGAAAGCACCAAGATCATAAGTAGAAATTGAACCAATATGTTTCTACATTCTAGATTTACAATAATTTTGCTTCATTCTCCATTTACTTGCTTCTGGGTTCAAATACACTTCTTTGTCAATGATGGATTTTGTTTGTATTTATTTTTGTTTTTATCACATGGCAATATTTCCTAATAATTAAATACAAAAGTCTTTGTCTTTGAGTCTGAAAGTGCTCAAATTCACTCAAGTAGGATCTCTCTCACTTTAATTATCCAGGAAAATCTTCCCCAAATTCCTGGCTAACAACTTGATTTCTTAAACTGGTAATGACTTTTGACTCTAATGTGAACATTTTTTATCTGATATATGGTTGCTGCTATGTTATCCTTCTCCATGGCATTTTAATGATTAGATAGATTAATATTATCTCATTTTAAATTACTTTTTAATTAGAATCCCAGAAGAAAGCCACCTCTGTATTGGGTAGCACAATTTTCTTTCTGTCTTACACCCTTAAACTTTCCTCCCATCAACCCATCATAGTTCAGGTGTGTTATGATTAGTCATTTTATGTCCATAAATGTGGGAAGCACATAGGAATACAATACTACTTCAACAAATAATTAATGATGAATGAAACAAATTTAAAAATGAATAAGAATAATATTTTGTTAGCTTATATTCCCTAAAATTCTAATTTAAATAATGAATAATTATAAGTTCTATAGTCTCTTTTGTATGAAATATAGTGCTGAGAGTGAAATTATCACATCTATAGTAAAAGTTACAGTGATCAATCTTACAACTTAGAAATGAAAATACTGTTCCTAACAATTCTGCTTCTGGGTATATCATCCAAGAGAACTGAAAGCAGGCAGGATCTTAAAGATATATTTGCACTCCCATGTTCATAGAAGCACTATATATGAGAGTAAAGAGGTGGAATCAACACAAATGTCCATTGATGGATGAATGGATAAAGGAAATATGATACAAATTTGGCAAGCATGTGGAGAAAGGGGTAAATTCTTCACTGTTGGTGGGAACACAAACTGGCGCAGCCACTTTGGAAAACAGTATGGAGTTTCTTCAGAAAGTTAAAAATAGAGCGGTCCTATGGTCCAGCAGTCACACTACTATATATTTACCCAAAGGATACAAAAATAATAATTTGAAGGGATACATGCCCCAAATGTGTACAGCAACATTATTGACAGTAACAAAATTATGGAAAGAGCCCAATGTCCATTGGCTGATGAATGCATAAAGAAGATGAGGTATGTATATCCAATGGAACATTACTCAGCCATAAAAAAAAAAAAAAGAATGAACCTTGATATTTGCAACAATGGGGATGGAGCTAGAGAGTATTATGCTAAGTGAAATAAGTCAGACAGAGAAAGACAAATATCATGTGATTTCACTCATATGTGGAATTTAAGGGGAAAAAAATGAATATAAGAGAGAAAAAAAGAGAGGCAAGGCAAGAAACTGACTCTTAACTATAGAGAACAAACTGATGGTTACCAGTGGGGAGGTGGATAAGGAGTGGGTTAAATAGGTGATGGAGATTAAGGAATGCACTTGTGATGAACACCAGATGTATGGAAGTGTTGAATCACTATACTGTACACCTGAAACTAATATTACACTGTATGTTAACTAACTGATATTTAAGTAAAAACTTTAAAAATATGGTATACACATATAATGGAATATCATTCAGTCTTAAAATAAAAGGAAATTTTGATAAATGATACCACATGAAACTTGAAAACATCATGGTAAATGAGTCATATAAAATGAAGCCAGTCACACAAAACAAAAACAAACAACCAAAACCACACAAATATTGTATGATCCCACTTACATAAGTTATCCTGATTAGCCAAATTCATAGAAACAGAGAAGAGAATGGTCATTGCCAGGGTCAAGGGGAGGTCAAAATGGGGAATTTTTCATTTAATGGAGATAGTTTCAGTTTCACAAAATGAAAAAATGTTGGAGGTTGATTACACAACTTTGTGAATATACTTAACACTACTGAACTGCATACCTAGAAATGGTTAAGATGCTAAATTTTATATTATATGCTATTTATAATAATTTAAAAAATGAACAATGTGAGAATGTATGGGCTGGAAAGGTTAGAAAATTTAATTGTGTAGTATAAGTTCACAACACTTCAGATATATTTTTATTCTGAAATATTACATATATATACATATATATATATCTTTCAGAATTCTGCAGTGTCAACTTCTCATAATCAATTTTTACTGAAATCTAAGTTAGTTCTTGAGGTTTTCAAGGTTCCAATTCTTTTTCATTTTTATTTATTTTCTCTGGTATGTATTAAACTTGAAAGACCCCTTAAACATTCCCTGCGGTAATATTCTAAGATTTTATTGAGGGTAATTTTACATTTTCCACAGTATTAAAAATAGAATATTGAAAGCACGTTATTGTAATAAGAGGTAGTATTAAAATACAACAGAAGTGGGTTTAATTGTCATATACATTTTAACTTTAAAAATGATTGCTGTAACAATTTCAATGAATTTCTTTTTCTAAGCAAATTAAATAAAGGATATACTTATTTTATAAGATCTGAGATTTAGTTAATATCTAACTCTAGGGAATTAGTGAAATGTGTTGAAAGATATCTTTAAAAGCTAAAGGCTAAATTGCTGAAAGCAGTCATCTGGACAGCTCTTCCAATTATGGTTATGTGTGAATAAATGTGTTGAATGAGAAATAATATGAACAATCGTTTAGTTATTTAAACTTGTTCCGAATTTTTCCATATTAATAGTTGTGATTAAATAGGTCATGTAACATTTATTCACCTGTCAATTAAATACATTTTACTTAGTTATAACTTAGCTTTCATCAGAATTGAATAAAGTGTCATGCAATGCTTTCAGAATATTTTTCTTACACAGAAGAATCAAAACCCACATGAATAATACAACGTATACTAAATGAATAAGAAAATAATGAATAATATTTTAAACACTTGAAAACTAATTTGAATTCATTTTAAAAATGAATTTAGAAAGAGTTTTCTTTTGTAATTCCCATCTTCTTTTAGAAAGACAACTGAAAATAATTGAGAAAATAATCAAGTGCCTTCAGTGTTTTAACAATGATAATTATGTTTTCCACAGTAATTGTTCCTATTAAAATATGGCCTTTATATAAGAGCCAATCATTAGAATGATAGATAAAGTCTAGCAACAACTAATCACAAGCTTTACGCAATTATATCATAATACATTTGAATCATTAAGACAGTTTAGGAGTGCTTCATAGAAAAAAAATCGCTACATACACTTCCCATCTATTTCCTCCACAATTACTACCAAAGATAAACGATTTCATAAGTTTTATATCCACGACTAAAGAGACTCGTTCACTTTGCTAAGCCAGAATATAAGACTGAAGAGTCATAAAAATGCAAATATTCTGATTATATTTTATTTATTATAAGTAAGAAAGAGATAAATATTTCTGTTTCCTAAAATTTTTACTGTCAGATTTACATATGATAAACAAAATCAACAACAAAAAACAATGTTTAACCCTATTACATCACACAAACTTCTGCAATAATTTTGCATCTATTTGGCTAAAAGAATGATTTCTTTTCCAAAACCTTGTAATTTTATTATTTTAAGTAAGCAAACAAAATGCCAAAACAAAACAAACTTTCAAAAGGAAACCCATTAGGACACTAAAACTGGAGTTTGCTGAATCTAACTTAAGATCACTACATTTTTGACAACCGTAACCATTTCAAAAGTCTCTCCTATAGAGCTAAATTAACAAGTTGATAGCACAGTGCAATAGTAAATTTCTGAAAACTCTTAATTAAGGTCACCAACAAACATGAAGCTATAGTTGCAACTTTGTTTCAGTCTTTAATTACACAGATTTGAAGGGAGGGCTAAAGGACAATAATTTGATTAAACAATAGTAAACAAATGGAGAAAATAAATATTGGAACATATTTTTAATATTTTGGCACACATTCTGAGATTTTGGAAACTACAATGACAACACATTAATCTGCAGCCACAACAAAAGAAATAATTATGGGGGGAAAGGTGGAAAATTAATAAAACAGCTGATTATGCAAACTGTAGGTAGTTATATGTTGCAGAATAGGCTTCTCCTTTAGAAAATGAGCAAATAAACTGTGCATGCAACATACTTTAAGAAACATAAAATTACACATAATTTCTACCTGATGATTTATAACATTTTAAAAATCATATCTAATAATGGTTTGGCTTTTTGTCCGTTTCTATGTGTACTCACAGTACTACTATCGTGAAGGGAAAAGACAAATACACTTTATATCCCTGATGGTATTAACTTCTAGCTAGTCACCACTAAGACTTTCTTTTCTTTCATATTAAATTGTAAATTGCAGTCCTTTACCATATCTTCATCTGGTAGAGATAAGGAACCAAGTCTGCTGTCTATTCATTGTTTTCACCTCTTCAAGAGTTTTGTTCACTACTGCCCGGGCTCTGGTACTGACTATACAGTATTAAATGTTTTCCTCCTCGAGGTCTTCAGAGCAACCTCTCCCATCCTGGAACTCCTTCCTCTTTACCTTCTTCTCCCTAATCTATCTCCTTTTGTGATTCAGGCTTTCCCTATGTTGTTTGTCCTTTGGCTTCCTGGTTTCCTATTGGATGCCACTACAAATCTGATTCCTTGGAGATTTGAGAATTAAGGAGAAATAAGCAGTCCCAGGGACCAAGTCTCTCTGGAAAATATTTATTCAACATTAGCTACCTAAGTGTTCATTGTAGGCCAAGCACTATTCTAACCATTTAACATGATGTGACTCATTCAGTCTTCCTAACTCTAGGATAGGTATCTTATCTTCAACCCCATTTTACAGATAAAAATATTGGAGCTCCAAGAAACTAATTAAATGGCCCAAAGTCACATAGCCAATGGCAGATCCAATATTTGAACCTGAGAATCCCGTCTCTGCTTTGCAAATCCCGTACTATCTTATGTTAACTCTAATACTGACCTTTCTCCACAACACCTTTGTTAACAAACATGTGACTTTTGTGGTATCCAAATGGACTACCTCTCCCAATCAGATGAGGGCCCCCAAACGTGGGGGGATTGATCTGTTGGAAGACAGTGGTGTAGAAGGTGAACAAATTCACCTGACACAGAACACGGGAGATAAAAGTTAATGAATACACAACAAGGAAGCAGCAGGCAGGACAGCAGAAGAGAGCCTGTCTGCCATGAGGCAGTGAGTGGGGGCCATTTTTAAAGGGGGTAGAGGAGGAATGACGATATGAGAAATTCCCATTTTTGGTAACTGTGCCTGGTTGTAAGTAGCTCATTGGTCAGTTAGGGACTATGGACATTTTGAGTTGGGTTGCCTGATGGACCTGTCTGTATTCAGCAAGATAGTCACTGTGGGCTCTTTCTATATTCCATTGTTTAAATCTGTTTACCTAAAAGCAGCCTTACAAGTTTTATAATGAATCCTATTTTGAATTTGATAATGAAAGATTGATTCTCCACAGCTTTCATGACGGCTTGATGTGTGCAGGATTGCCAAGGGGAGAAAGGAGGGATAAAAGGAAATCATCTGCCACATAGGTGTATGTCTAAATAAGATCTGTTTAGTAGTTGTCAAGCAACTGCTTTATTCGAAGGAAAATTCAGCATTGGCTATCTCCAATGAAATGTCAGGTGTGATGATTTTCATGTATTAATTGAGTTCATCTCATGGGAAGTAAATAAAAAAAACTTTCAGTTATTGTACATCTCATTGCTTTTTGTTTTTATACAAAATGATGGTGTCATACTTTAAATAATATTTTGTTCTTTAATCAAACAGCTGTACATTATCCCCCATTGTTGTCAAATTATTCCATTCTAGCCACACTCCAAGGCCTACTAGAAGTTCTCCATTCTTTCTATTTCTTCATGGACATGTCATCACAGTCCCTAGTGCCATTTCCCTAATATTTGCTTATCTTTGTTTTCATTAGCATTTTTATTTATTTTTTTTAATATTTTATTTGTTTATTTAACAGAGGGGGGGATCACAAGTAGGCACAAAGAAAGGCGGGGGTGGAGGGAAGCAGGCTCCCTGCTGAGCAGAGAGCCCCGACGCGGGGCTTGATCCCAGGGTCCTGGGATCCTGATCTGAGCCGAAGGCAGAGGCCTAACCCACTTAGCCACCCAGGCGCCCCTTCATTAGCATTTTTAGTGTGGCTTTTGTATAAATCCCTTCCTCAACTAATATATACAATTGTTACATCATTTTCATTCATATATAAATACATATTACATTGTGTCCCCACAAGACTATGAGATGTTTGAAGTCATAAATATTGTCTTTTACATCAATAGTCCTTTACAATATTTACTTATATTAGACACAATACATTCCTACAGATAAAGTGATAATAAGTTATAACTCCCTCTAAATAAGGTAATAGAAGAAAAGTATTTAGTTCACTACCACTCTATACATGGATAAATGGTATTCTTTAAATTAATATTTGGTATTTATAATCATATAAAATATAAGATTATCATGAATAGGCATTATATAGTAGCTCTAGATATTAAAATAACTTCGTTTACCTTATTTTAAAAGGATTATTTATTTATTTGAGAGAGAGTGTGAGAAGGGGGAGGAACAGAGGGAGAGAGAGTCTCAAGCAGACACCCCACTGAGCTCAGAGCCTGACCCAGAGCTCAATCTCAGGACCCTGAGACCATGACCTGGAGTGAAATCAAGAGTCAGATGTTTAACTGACGGAGTCACCTAGGTACCTCTGTTTACCTCTTTTTTTATTTTAAAACTTAGTTTTTAAAATCAGTTACTATGTCAAATGTTGGAGTTACAAAACTGAAGAGGGAAAACCTAAAACTTTTGATTATCAAATTGCAATCAATTTGAAGATAAGCATTATCAAATATTTTTAAAATAAATGCAACATAGTAAGTGTGATAAATTTCATAAAGAGGGGTGTGAGGTTTTATAAAAAGACATTAAGAATAGAGTTCACATGAGAAATCAAGGAAGCCTGTCCTAACCAGCAAGTAATGAATAAGCATTAAAAAAAAAAAAAATAGGCATTAGTAAATTGGGAAAAGAAGGCCTACTACGTACAGATGACCTGTGTGAAGAGGTGCCAATCATATTGTAAAATCTGAAAAAAAAAATCTGCTGTGGGTGAAATGAGATGATAAAACAATGATAAGGATGGAAAAGTAGCTAAAGCTGAATTTTGCGGGCACTTTTGGATTATGTTTGGGATTTTGAACTTTACTCAGAGTATTGTGAACATTTTGATATATCTAAGCAATGGGCTACTGAATCGAATTTACATTTTGTCCAAAAGCATCTGGTGGCGGTATAGAAAATGAATGAGAAATACAGGAGGGCCGTTAGCGCCTGGCTCATATCCCTTTGGTCTTTACCATTTCAGTGCAGACCAGCCAGACTTCCAAGTCAGTAAGTACTTGTTATTTTTTCTTCTTGGCCCGAGAGCTTTCTCTTGCAGTAAGAACTCCGATTGCAAGTTCAGCAGGCTGAATGTTCTAGAGAACTAAGGACAGATAACTAATCCCAATTTGTGTATCAATACCCCTGAGCCTTTGTTATTTAGATGGAATAACCCAGAACACTTTTTCCTACAGTTTCTCAGAATTCTATTGTGGGATTAAGCCTCAGCGAGTCACAGCAGTAACTAGCTTTATAAGTAATCCTTTTTGGGAGTTGTCGCCTTACTTTTTTCTCCCCTCAAGGCATTTCTTGAGATTAGCTCCCCTTCAAAGGAAAAAAAGAAAAAAGAAAAGAAAACCATTGGCTGAAATCTTTGTCCCCATTGCTTCTGAGACTACATAGAACAATGCATGTAAGGAATGGTAGGAGTGGATAACAGGGTGCAGGTTAATACAGGCATACCTTAGAGACATTGCAGGTTCTCTTCCAGGGACCACTGCAATAAAGTGAATACAGCAATATGGTCAAATAATTTTTTTGGTTTCCCAGTGCATATAAAATTGTTATGCTACCCTGTAGTCTATTAAGTGTGCAATAGTATTATGTCTAAAAACACAATGTGCATACCTTAATCAAAAGGTACTGGAGCACCTGGCTGGATCAGTCAGTTAAGCCTCTGATCTTGATTTTGGCTCAGGTCAAGATCTCCGGGTTGTGGGATCCAGCCTCATGTCTGGCTCTGTGCTCAGCACAGAGGCTGCTTGTCCTTCTCTCTCTGTTCCTCCCTGCCCCTCTCTCTCTCTCTAAAATAAATAAAATGTTAAACAAAAAAAAACCTTTATTGCTAAAAAATGCTAACTATCATCTAAACTTTCCATGAGTCATAATTACTGATCACAGATTACCATAATATAATAATGAACAAGTTTGAAATATTGTGAGAATTACCAAATGTGACACAGAAACACAAAGTGAACAATTGTTTTTGGAAAGACGGCCCCAGGAGATTTGCTTAATGCAGTGTTGCTATATACCTTCAACTTGTCAAAAATGTAGTATCTGTGAAGAGCAAAAAAATGATGCACAATAAAATGAAATATGTATATATACTTTTGAAAGCAACCTTGAAAACAGGTAGAATGAAAAGAAAGCATGCATTTAAGTATGTACCCATAAGCAAACCTGATATATAGTTTCCCTTCCTGTTAAAATCCAGTTGTTTTCTTCAAAGTTAAAGAGGATGGTAAAGAGAGTAACACTATGTTCAGTAGAATATAGAACCTGGTGGTTTACTCTTTCAGTTACTTTGATCTTTTGATAATTTCCTGTCATATAATAACATATATATAACATATAACATAATAACATATAACAACTAACCAGGTTGTTCCTGGATCTAAGATGTAGGAAGCGGGGTTTTTTTTTTTTTTTTTGTCCCTCTTTTTCTCATCAACATTTTTTTGCTATCAAAGTGGCTTTTCTTTAACTTAAATTCTGTATTTTAGTGGGATGGATCAAAGTAGGATCATTTGAGGAAAGTTTAATTACAAAGAAATATTTTATAAATGTCTATCTGAGGTAACTGTATAGATAGTGCACTATACCACAGTTAGAGATACCAGAAAAGAAAAAGTTACCATATTTGTAAAGAAAGAAGTTCCTATGGAATAGCCTACCTTGCCAGGATCAGTGGCCATTGAGCTAGTGATAGAGTCCAGCTGGCAGAGTGTCACAAGCAGGACAACTGAGGAATAAATGTCCTGACCTCATTTTTTCTCCACCCTCTGAGCTCCTCCCCAATGCTCCAAGTTAACCAAACCCAACAGGAATCTAGAGAGCAGGGAATCCACTCATGAAGTCCATATAGTCTTTCTCCAAGGGGAGAGATCTGGGAGAAGGGTGGAGAAGGACTCTGGAGGGATAAACCAAAGGTACCCAGCATATAAAAAAAGTGTTAATGATGAGGGGCGCCTGGGTGGCTCAGTGGGTTGAAGCCTCTGCCTTCGGCTCAGGTCATGATCCCAGGGTCCTGGGATCGAGCCCCGCATTGGGCTCTCTGCTCAGCAGGGAGCCTGCCTCCTCCTCTCTCTCTCTGCCTGCCTCTCTGCCTACTTGTGATCTCTGTCTGTCAAATAAGTAAATAAAAATCTTTAAAAAAAATTATTAAAAAAAAAAAGTGTTAATGATGGATCCTTCTGCATCACAGAATTGATCACACCCCAAGTCAACCATGCAAGCTGACATTAAAAGCACTGCCCAGATTCTTCCCAAAGAAGTTTGTTTATAACAAAATCTTCATAAGGTAGGAATTCTTTGTATGACGAGAATACACTATGCATTATTTTAGGTAATAAAACCAAATATCATACTGATTTAATACTGCACAATGAACTAATGAAGCAAGGTGGGGAATACCCAATCAAAGTGACCCTCCAAATAGAATGTTAAGGGATCCCTTTCTCAATATTTTCATGATTTGTATTACTTATCTATCACTTCATAACAAATAACCCCTTAGCTTAATAATTTAGAACAACACATTTATTATTTCACAATTTTTGTGGGTCAAGTATCATGGCACAGAAACAGAAAAGCAGCACAAAAACACATGTAAATTCAAATCTTACTGTATCAGTTAAGTATATTCTAATTCACTAAATGATGCAGTCATATGACAGAGTAAAATAAGTAATAAAGAAAATAGCCCTTCAATTTTCTGCTTATAATTGATCCACTTAAAAAGCCTTAGGTTAAAAAAAAAAAAAAAAGGGATGACTACAATCTAACACTGCATTGGTTATATATCCATGCATTGATATGGACAAAGATTCAAAAATATTTTGAGTAAAACAATTATTTATGACTATGTACAGGATAATTACAATTTGTAAAGCCTAAGGAGTTTTAAAAGTAAACAATAACAGGGGTACCTGGGTGGCTCA